>RJWJ010028723.1:0-21055 GCA_004363605.1 Indri indri | reverse complement strand
GCGCCCAGCCCCGGCTAATTTTTTTTATACTTTGTAGAGATCGGGTCTCGCTATGCTGCTCAAGTTGGTCTTGAACTCCTGGCCTTGAGCAATCCTCCCGCTTTGGCCTCCCAAAGTGCTAGGATTATAGGTATGAGTCACCATGGCTGGTTGAAAATTTCCTTTTTTAAAGAGAAAAAATAAAATCCCAGAAAAATCACAAACAAGTCTTGGTGGAGAAGAAGATGACTGATTCCCTCACAACAGACTAATGTAGAATCCCTGACATCTTATTTCCACTAGATCACATCCCTAGTGGAAAATGTCTAACTGGTAATTATTTGTGTATCTGTCTTTGAAGATGATGGAATAATTACATCATTTATGATTATATTCCCATTTCAGGGAAAATTAGATGAATGATTTGAGCATATCAAAATGCATAAGTTCTCCATTACTGGGCATAATTAATCTAAATGGGTGGCTTACGATGAGATTGTTATCTTGGTCCCTGTTTCATGTTCGATTTTCTTCAAATTTCTGCCTTCTTTCCCAATCAGTCTTCCAACCAAGCCATTGTGGGCCAAGATTTTCAGAGGAATCTCTTCAGCTCTGCAAGAGACAAACAACAATTTAATACTTAAGACAACATAATGGTTGTCTTCCAAGAGCCTTTACCCTGCTTTTGTCTTATGAATGGAAGTAATTTTGTACAGGTACCAAGTGGTGATGGGTTTCAGGAGAGGCCAGGTCTTTCATCAACCCCAGTTCATGAATCTTGATTAACATAAGCCAAACCATGATAATTCTACTCCCTTGTAGTGATTGGTTAGAAATGGGTCCATGAGGCAGGTCTGGCCAATGAGGTAGAAGAAGAAATCTGTTGGGTGACTATAGGAAGAAAGTTTTCCTTGCTCTTAAAAAAGGCACAAGGGAGAGTAATGTCAGCGAGATGGCACACCAGGAAGCCACAGGCTCTCTTTCCCTTCCACAGACACCTCAAATTAACAACAATAGATGGACCAGAACACTTCTGTGAGAACTCGAGAGATCAGGTGAGAAGCTTTAACACCAAGGCCATTGTAAATAAGAAGGGATTCTAGCAAAAGGGGTAAGAAAATTCACAGCATTTGGCTCATCATTCATGCCGTCCCCCGACATGGCATAGCAAAGAGCAAATGGGAAGAAACCCCACCGGCTGGGCTCCTCCCTTGGGATGGAGACAAAAGACTAGATCATGTATCCAACATTTTGGTTTGTCTGGGGGCTTCCTGAATAACTTTTTTGTGTCACCGACTCAGGGCACTGACAGGATTGCCACCAGAGTTCAGAAGATGCTGAAAATAGAGACAAGGGGCTGTTAGAGTTGCAGGTTTGTAGCCAGACACCAGAGGGATCAAGGAATCAGAAAAGGAAAAAAAGAAAAAGAGAAAGAAATCAGAAAAGGTCTGAGAGGTCTCTAGAATCTTTAACTAGGCTGATTAATAAAGGTCTTCCACTGCACAAAGTACACAAAAGACTAGGAGAAGTGGTTGTTTGGTCGAATGCCAACTGCCCCCCCAAATTACCAGGCATACAAAGAAACAGTGAAACATAGCTCAAAGGAACAAAATTAAATGCCAAAAACTGACCCTAAATATTGAATTCCTTGACAAAGAATTTAAAATAACTGTAAAGATGCTCAATGAGCTAAATGAGAACTAAATGAAGTCAGAAAATGATGTATGAACAAAATGTGAATAACAACAAAGAGACAGAAATTATAAAAAAGAACCTAACAGAAACTCTGAAGCTTAAAAATATAATAATGGAACATAAAAATTACTTAGAGGGGTTCAACAGCTGGCTTGATCAGGCAGAAGAAATAATCAGCAAACTCAAAGTTAGGTCATTTGAAATCATCAAGCCATTCCCTGCCCCGCCCCCCACCCCCCAAAAAAAAGAAGAAGAAGGAAGAACGAGGCCATGTGCGGTGGCTCATGCCTGTAATCCCAACACTATGGGAGGCTGAGGCAGAAGGACTGCTAGAGGTGGGGAATTCAAGACCAGTCTGGGCAACGTAGTGAGATCTTGTCCCTACAAAAATTTTTTTTAAAAACTAGCTAGGTGTGGTGGTGCACACCTGTAGTTCCAGTTACTTGGGGGGCTAAAGCAGGAGGAATGGTTGAGCCCAGGAGCACCAGGCTGCAGTGAGCTATGATCATGCCACTGTACTCCAGCCTGGGCAACAGGGTTGAGGCCCTGTCTCAAAAAAAAAAAAAAAAAGTCAAGAGAGCTTAAGGGACTTAGGAGACCTATCAAGTGGACAAATACATGCATAACGGGAATCCCAGAAAGAGACTAGAAAAGAAAGGGGCATAGAGTTTATTTGAAGAATGGCCAAAAACCTCCTGAATCTGAGGAAAGAAATGGACACACAGATCAAAAAGCTTAAAGAACTCCAACTGGTAAAAGATTACTAGAGACGAAAAGAAGGAAAAAAAAAAAAAAAAAGAACTCCAACTGGGATAAATCCACAACCATATTGAGACACTTTATAATCAAACTGTCTAAAGTCAAGGATAAAGAGAGACTCTTGAAAGTGGCAAGAAAAAAGCAATTTGTGACATATAAAGGAGCTTCCATAAGATTGTCTGTAAATTTCTCATCAGAAACTTTGCAGGCCAGAAGGGAGTGGGATGATATATTCAAATTGCTGGAAGAAAAAACTGCCAACCAAGAATACTGTGTCTGCCAAAAACTGTTCTTCAAAAATGAAAGAAATTAAGACTTTCCCAGATGAACAAAAGCTGAGGAACTTCATGACCACTTGAGACCTGTTCTACAAGAAATGCTAGAGGGAGCCCCTCATGTTGAAATGAAAGGATGGCAGACAGCAATACGAAACCATGAAAATATACAGTTCTCTGATAAAAGTAAATATATGAATATAGTAACTTGTATTATAGTAATTTTGGTACATGGAAGTTAATGACAAGTACATTTACAAATCTGTAAATCTATGTTAATGAGTATAAAATATATGAAGATGTAATTTGCGATACTGGCGGTGGGCCTATAAAGGAGTTTTTTGTTTTAATTTCAAAATATTAAAGGGGTACAAATGTTTTTGTTATATGGATACCTTGTATAAGGCTCAAGTCTGGGCTTTTAGCGTACTTATCACCAGAATAGCATTCATTGTACCCAATAGGTAAGTTTTTACCTCTCATCCGTTTCCACCCTCCCCTACTCTTGGTTTCCAATGTCCTTTACATCTCTTTGTGCCCATGTGCGCCCATCATTTAGCACCCAATTATTAGAGAGTACATGTGCTGTTTGTCTTTCCGTTCTGGAGATACTTCACTTAGGATAATGGTCTCCAGCTCCATCCAAGTTGCTGCAAATGACATCATTTCATTTGTTTTTATGGCTGAGTAGTACCCCAAGGTGTGTGTCTATATATATATAGAGAGAGAGACACACCACACACACACGTTTTTTTTTCCTTTCATGAATTGACAGGCACTTAGGTTGACTCTACATCTTTGCAATTGTAAATTGTGCTGTAGTGCTGTGGATAAACATTTGAGTGCAGGTGTCTTTTTTGATAAAATGACTTCTTTTCCTGTAGGTAGATATAACAATTCAATCCAGCAATCCCACCACTGGCTAAGTCTATATTTATTTCTTTGAGGAATATCCATACTGTTTTCCATAGACGTTGTACTAATTTGCCGTCTCACCAACAGTGTATAAGCATTCCTTTCTCTGTGCATCCACACCAGCATCTATCACTTTTGACTTTATAATAATGGCCATTCAGGGGTAAGGTTTTAATCTGCATTTCCCTTATGATTAGTGATATGGAGCATTTTTTCATATGTTTGTTGGCCATTTATCTTCTTTTTAAAAAGTTCAGTTCATGTCTTTTGCTTATTTTTTAATGCGGTTGTTTGTTTTTTCTTGCTGATTTGTTTGAGTTCTTTGTTGATTCTGGATATTAGCCCTTTATTGGAATTCTTTGTAGATTCTGGATATAATCCTTTATTGGCTATATAGTTTGCAAATATTTTCTCCCATTCTGTAGGTTGTCTATTGACTCTGTTGATTATTTCCTTTGCTGGGCAGAAGACTTTTAACTTAATTAAGTCCCAGTTACTTATTTTTATTATTGCTATGTTTGCCTTTAGGGTCTTAGTCATAAATTCTTCATTTATGCTGATGTCTAGAGGATTTTTCCTATATTTTTTTCTAGAATTTTTATGGTTTCATGCCTTACATTTAAGTCTTTTAACCATCTTGAAATAATTTTTGTACATGGCAAGAGACAGGGGTTTTGTTTCATACTTCTGCATGTGGTTATCCAGTTTTCCCAGTACCATTTATTGAATAGGGATTCCTTTCCCCAGTGTATGTTGTTGTCTGCTTTGTCAAAAATCAGCTGGTTGTAGGTAGATGGTTTTATTCCTGGGTTCTCTATTCTGTTCCATCAGTCTATGTCTCTGTTTTTATCCCACTACCATGCTGTTTTGGTTACTACAGCCTTGTAGTATAATTTGAAGTCATGTAATGTGAAGCCTCTAGATTTGTTCCTTTTGCTTAAGATTGCTTTGGCTATTTGGGCTCTTTTTGATTCTAAATGAAGCTTAAGATTATTTTTTCTAGATCTGTGAAGTATAACATTGGTATTTTGATGGGGATTGCATTGAATCTGTAAATCACTTTGGGCTTATGGACATTTTAATGATGTTGATTCTACCAATCTATAAGCATGGGATATTTTTCCATATGTTTGTGTCATCTATGATTTCTTACATCAGTGTTTTGTAGTTCTCCTTGTGGAGAGCTTTCATCTCCTTGGTTAAGTATATTCCTAGGTATTTTATTTTCTTTATAGCTATTGCAAATGATACTGAGTCCCTGATTTGACTCTCGGCTTGACTGTTACTAGTATACAGACACACTACTGATTTACGTATGTTGATTTTATAACCTGAGACTGTGCTGAACTTATTCATCAATTCTAGGAGTCTTTTGGTGGAGTCTTTAGGGTTTTCTAGATACAAGATCATTCTGTTAGTGAACAGGGATAGTTTGACTTCCTCTTTCCCGATTTGGATACCCTTTATCTCTTTCTCTTGCCTGATTGCTCTGGCTAGGACTTCTAGTACTATGCTGAATAGAAGTGGTGACAGTGGGCACCCTTGTCTTATTCCAGTTCTTAGGGGGAATGCTTTCAACTCTTTCCCATTCAGTATGATATTGGCTGTGACTTTGTCATTTATGGCTTTTTTTTTCTTTTTTTTTGAGACAGGGTTTCTCTTTGTCACCCAGGTGTGTGAGTGCAGTGGTGTCATCATAGCTCACTACAACCTGAAACTCCTGGGCTCAAGTGATCCTCTTGCCTCAGCCTCCCAAGTAGTTGGGACTACAGGCACATGCCACCACACCCGACTCATTTTTCTATTTTTGTAGAGACAGGGTCTAGCTCTTGCTCAGGCTGCTCTCAAACTCCTGGCCTCAAGCGATCCTCCCCCCTTGGCCTTCCTTAGTGCTAGGGTTACAGGTGTGAGCCACTGGGCCTGGCCATATATGACTTAGAATTTTAAGGTATATTCCTTCTATGCCTAGTTTGTTGAAGGTTTTTTTTATCATTAAAGGGTGCTGGATTTTATTGAATGCTTTTTCTGCATCTATTGAGATGATCATATGCTTTTTTTTTTTTTTTTTTTTTTTTGAGACAGAGTCTCACTCTGTTGCCTGGGCTAGAGTGCCATGGCATCAGCCTAGCTCACAGCAACCTCAAACTCCCGGGCTCAAACGATCCTTCTGCCTCAGCCTCCTGAGTAGCTGGGACTACAGGCATGCGCCACCATGCCTGGCTAATTTTTTTTCTATATAAGTTTAGTTGCCCAGCTAATTTCTTTTCTATTTTTAGTAGAGATGGTATCTCGCTCTTGCTCAGGCTGGTCTCGAATTTCTGAGCTCAAATGATCCACCCGGCTTAGCCTCCCAGAGTGCTAGGATTACAGGCGTGAGCCACCACACCTGGCCTTAATCATATGCTCTTTGATTTTGCTTCTGTTTATGTGGTGAATCCAATTTATCAATTTGCATATGTTAAACCATCCTTGCATCCCTGGGATGAAACCCACCTGATCGTACTGAATTATCTTTTTGATGTGCTACTGAATTCAGTTGGCTAGTATTTTGTTGGGAATTTTTGCACTTATGTTCATCAGCGATACTGATCTGTAGTTTACTTTTTTGTTGTGTCATTTCCTGGCTTTGGTATCACAATGATACTAGCTTCATAGAATGAGTTAGGGAGGATTCACTCCTTCTTGATGTTATGGAATAATATCAATAAGATACGTACCAGTTCTTCTTCGTAGTTCTGGCAGAATTTGGCTGTGAATCTCTGTGGTCCATGGCTTTTTTTTTTTGTTGGTAGATTTTTTATTACTGCTTCAATCTTACTGCTCATTAATGGTTTGTTCAGGACTTTCATTTCTTCCTGATTCAGGCTTGGGAGGTTGTGTGTTTCCAGGTATTTATCCATTTCCTCTATGTTTCCCAGTTGGTGTGCTTAGAGGTTTTTGTAGCATTCATGGATGATACTTTGTATTTTTGTGGTATCAGTTGTAATGTCTCCTTTTTCATTTCTGATTGGGCTTATCTGAGTCCTTTCTCTTCTATTTCTGGTTACTCTGGCTAGTGGCCTATCAATTTTGCTTATCTTTTGAAAGAACCAATTTTTTGTTTCTTTGATACTTTGTACATTTTTGTTGTTGTTTCCATTTGGCTTAGTTCTGCTCTGAGCTTTGTTATTTCTTTTCCTCTCCTGGCTTTGGGTTTGGTTTGCTCTTCTTTTTCTAGTTCCTTGAGATGCGACATTAGATTGTTAATTTGTTGTCTTTTGGTTTTTTGATGTAGGCATTTAAGGCTATGACCTTTCCCCATAGGACTGCTTTTACTGTATCCCATAGATTTTGAAAACTGGTGTCTCCTTTGTCATTCAGTTTGAAGACTCTTGTGATTTCCATTTTAATTTCATCATTCACCCAAGGACTGTTCAGCAGCAGGTTGTTTAATTTCCATGACTTTGTGTAGATTTGAGTGTTTCTCTTCAAATTGATTTCAAGTTTTAATCCACTGTGGTCTGAGAAGACGCATGGTATGATTTTTTTCTTTTTCTTTTTTTTTTTTTTGAGACAGAGTCTCACTGTGTTGCCCGGGCTAGAGTGCCGTGGCATCATGGTATGATTTCGATTGTTTTGAATTTGCTGAGACTTGTTTTGTGGCCTAAGATATGATCAATCTTGGAAAATGTCCCTCCCCTGTGTTGATGAGAAGAATGTATATTCTGTAGTTTTTGGGTAGAATGTTCTGTAAATGTCTGTTAGGTCCATTTGTTCTAAAGTTCCGTTTAAATCCAGTGTTTCTTTATTGATTTTCTGTTTCAACGATCAGTCCAGTTCTGTCAGTGGAGTGTTGAAGTCCCTGGCAATTACAATGCTATTGTTTATTTCTTTGTTTAGATCTAGTAGGATTTGCTTTATGAATCTGGGAGCTTCTCTGTTAGGAGCATATTTATTTGGGATTGTTATGTTGAATTGCTCCCTTTACCATTATGTAATGACCATATTTGTCGTTTGTTTGTTTGTTTTGCCATTGTTGATTTAAAGTCTATTTTATCTAATGTGAGAATGGCTACACCTGCTTGCTTTTGCTTTCCATTGGTGTGGAATATTTTTTTACATCCCTATATCTTGAGTTTGTGTGACTCCTTGTTTCTTGGAGACAACTTGGGGTGTGTTTTTTCATCCATTCAGCCAGTCTGTGTCTTTTAAGTGGGGCATTAAGACCGTTTACGTTCAGCGTTAGTATTGATACGTGGGATACTGTTCTGTTCATCATGTTGGATGACACTTTGTTGTTTCGTTTTTCCTTGTCCTGTTGTTTTATTAGAGCTGTGAGCTTTAACTTTCAGGTGCTTTTTCAGTTATCTGATAAAGGTAAATATGTGAACAAATATAGTAACCTGTATTACAATAATTTTGGTGTATACAAGTTAAATGAGAAAAACATTTAAAAATCTATAAATCTATGTTAACCAATATAAAATATATAAAGCTGTAATTTGTGATCTTGGGGGTGGGGATGTAAAGGAGTAGATTTGTTTTGTTTTGCTTTTGTTTTTTGAGACAGGGTCTCATTCTGTTGCCTGGGCTGGTGTGCAGTGGCATCATCATAGCTCACTGTACCTTCAAACTTCTGTGCTCAAGTGATCCTCCTGCCTTAGCATACCAAGTAGCTGGGACTATAAGCACGAGCTACCATGCCTGGTTGACTTTTCTATTTTTTGTAGAGATGGGGTCTCACTAATGTTGCTCAGGTTGGTCTCAAACTCCTGGCCTCAAGTGATCCTTCCATCTCAGACTTCCGAAGTGCTAGGATTACAGGCATGAGTTATCACACCCAGCCAGAAGTAGGGTTTTTGTATGCAATTAAAGTGAAGTATTATCAGTTTAAAATAGAACATTATGACTTTAAGATAGTTTATTAAATTGCAATTATACACACAAAGAAAATATAAGAATATACACAAAAGGAAATCAAAGCCTATTACTATCCCAAATCAACAAAACACAAAGGAAGGCAGTTAAGAGAGGAAAACAGGGACAAAAAAGCTACAATGCATACAGAAAACAATGAACAACATGGCAAAAGTAAGTCCTTCCCTATTAGTAATTACTTTAAATGTAAAAGATTAAACTCTCCAATCAAAAAATACAGATTGGCTGAATGGATAAAAAAACGGGTTCTAATTATATGATGTCTACAAGAGACTCACTTTAGGTCTAAGGATGCATATAAGCTGAAAGTAAAAGGGTGGAAAAGGTAACAAGAGAGGAGTGGCTGTACTAGTATCCGACAAATAGACTTCAAACAAAAAACTACTACGAGAGATAAAAAGGGCATTATATAATGATAAAAGGGACAATTCACCAAGGAGATATAACAATTATAAATATTTATGTACCAAACCTCAAAGCTTCTAAATATATGAAGCCAACTCTGACATAATTAAAGGGAGAAACGGATAACACCACAATAATAGTAGGAAACTTCAATATCCTAATTTCAACATTGGATAGAACTACCAGACAGAGGAACAATAAGGAAGTAGAGGATTTAGAACAACAGTATAGATCAACAGATATATAGACAATACTCCACACAACAGCACTAGAATGTACATTCTTCTCAAGTGCACATGGAACATTCTCCAGGATAGATAATGTACAAAACAAGTCTTAACAAATTCAAGAAGACTGAAATCATACAAAGTATCTTTTCTGATTACAGTGGAATGAAACTAGAAATTAATAGCACAAGAAAAACTAGAAATCTACAATTTACAACAATTACAATTTACAATGAAACAACACACTCTACAACAACCAGTGTGGTCAAAGAAGTCACAAGAGAAATGAAAAAATACCTTGAGACAAATGACATAAAAACATAACACTCAAAAACTTATGTAAAAGCAGTACTATGAGGTAAGTCAACTGAACAACCTAGAAAAAGAAGAAACTAAACCCAAACCCAGCGTAAGGAAGGAAATAATAAATATTATAGCACAGATAAACAAATACAATCAACAAAACTAAGAGTTGGCTTTTTTAAAAGATCAACCAAATTGACAAATCCTTATCTAGATTAACTAAGGGGGAAAAAAAAATCAATAAAGAATACTGAAATAACTAAAATCAGAAATGAAAGCAGAACACTACAACCAATGCCACAGAAATAAAAAAGATTACAAAAGGCCAGAACTAGATGCCTTCACTAGAGAATACTACCAAACATTTAAAGAAGAATCATCACAATCCTTCTGAAATTCTTCCAAAAAATCTAAAGGGTGGGGGGGAACATTTCCAAGCTCATTCTTTTAGGCCAGCGTTATCCTCATTCCAAAGCCAGACAAAGGCCGGGCTTGGTGGCTCACACCTGTTATCTTAGCACTCTGGGAGGCTGAGGTGGGAGGATCACTTGAGGCTCAGGAGTTCGAGACCAGCCTGAGCAAGAGCGAGACCATGTCTATACTAAACACAGAAAAATTCACTGGGTGTCTGTGGTGTGTGATACTCAGGAGGATGAGGCAGGAGGATTGCTTGAGCCCAGGAGTTTGAGGTTGCTGTGAGCGAGGCTGACACCATGACACTCTACTCAGGGCAACATAGTGAGACTCTGTCTAAAATAATATAATAACATAACATAACATAAAATAAAATAAACAAAGCCAGACAAAGACACAACGAAAAAAGAAATCTACAGACCAATATCCCTGATGAGTACTGATGTAAAAATCCTCAATAAAATACTAGCAAATAAAATTCAACAGCATATTAAAAGAATTATATGCCATATCAAGTAGGATTTATTCATGGAATGCAAGGATGGTTCAACATACAAAAATCAATCAATGTAATATATCACATTAACAGAGTGAAAGGAGAAAAACCACATGATCGTCTCAACAGAAAAAGCATTTGACAAACTTTAACACCCTTTCATGATAAAAATACCCAACAAATGAGGAATAAAAGGAGATTACCTTAATAGGTCATTTATGAAAAGCCTACACCTAACATCATACTCAATGGTGGAAGACTGAAAGCTTTTCCTGTAAGATCAAAAACAAGGCAAGGATGCCCCTTCTTGTCATTTGTACTGAACATAATATTGGAAGTCCTAGCCAGAGAATTAGGACTAGAAAAAGAAATAAAAGACATCCAAATTGGAAAGGAAGAAGTAAAATGATCTCTATTTACAGATGGCATGATCGTATATAGAGAAAACCCTAAAGATTCTACAAAAAACTGTTAGAACTAAGAAATGAACTCAGGAAAGTTGCAGGATACAAAATCAACATGAAAAAATAATTTGCATTTCTATATACACTAGCAATAAACAATGTGAAAAGTAAATTATGAAAATAATGCCACTTACCAATATCACTGAAAAATACAAAATACTTAGAAATAAATCTAACCAAGGCAGTAAAAGACTTACACACTGAAAGCTACAAAAAGTTACTGAAAGAAATTAAAGACACAAATAAATGTAGACATTCTGTGTTCATAGGCTGGAATACTTAATATTGTTAAGATGTCCATACTGGCCAGGTGCATTGGCTCACACCTGTAATTCTGGCACTTTGGGAGGCTGAGGTAGGAGGATTGCTTGAGGTCAGTAGTTCAAGACTAGCATGGGCAACATAGCAAGACCCTGACTGTACAACAAATAAAAAAATTAGCTGAGCATAGTGGTGTGTGCCTGTAGTCCTAGCTATTCAGAAGGCTGAGGCAGGAGGATCACTTGAGCCCAGGAGTTTAAGGTTGTCCAGGAGTTCAAGGTTGCAGTGATCTATGATTGTACCACTACACTCCAGCACGGGTAACTACATAAGACTCTGTCTCTAAAAAATTAAATAAATTTAAAAAAAGATATCCATACTATCCAAAATGATCTACAGATTCAATACAAGCCCTGTCAAAATCCCAAAGGCGGTTTTTGCAGAAATAGAAAAATTCATCCTAGAATTCGTATGGAATCTCAAAGGACCCCGAATAGCCAAAATAATCTTTTAAAAACAGAAAGTTGAAGTGCTCAGATTTCCTGCTTTCAAGACATATTACAAAGCTACAGTAATCAAACCATTGTGATACTGGCATAAAGACAAGCAGACCAATAAAACAGAATAGAGAGCCCAGAAATAAACCCTTGCATTGGTCCAGTGATTTTTGACAGGGTGCTGACACTACTTGATGGAGAAAGAACAGTCTCTTCACCAAATGGTGATGGGAAAACTGGATATACACGTGCAAATGAATGAAGTTAAACCATTATCTTACACTATATACAAAAATTAACTTAAATGGATTAAAGACCTAACCATAAAAACTAAAACTATCAAACTCCTAAGAGAAAACACAGGGAAAACCTTCATGATATTGGACTTTGCAATGATTTCTTGGATATATCACCAAAAGCACAGGCAACAAAAGCAAAAATAGACAAATCAGAGTATATCAAACTTAAAAATGTTCCTGCATCAAAGGCTATAATCAACAGAGCGAAGGGGCAACCTATGGAATGGAAAAATTTGCAAATCATTTATGTGATAAGTGCTATGGCTTGAAAGTCATGTTTAAATTTAATTATCATTGTAACAGTGTTGAGAGGGGGGAACTTTAAGAGGTAATTAGGTCATGAGAGCTCTGCCCTCATGAATGGATTAGTGGAGTTATCACAGGAGTCAATTAGTGGGCTATTTATAAAAGGCATGAGTTTGGCCTGATTTCTCCTTTTTGTCTCATGTGCTTGCTTCCACCATGGGATGATCTTTGCCAGATGATGACACCATGCTCTTGGACTTCCCAGCCTCCAGAACTGTGAGCCAAGTAAACTTTTGTTCTTTATAAATTAACCTGGTCTTGGGTATCCTGTTATAGGTCAGAAAATGGACTAAGATGGAATTAATGTCCAAAATATATAAAGAACCCTTAAAACTCAACAATAAAAAATCAAATAACTCAATTAAATAATGAACAAAGGACCTGAATAGACATCGCTCCAAAGATGATATAAAAATGGCCAACAAACATATAAAAAAGATGCTCTACTTCACTAATCACTAATAATCAGAGACACACAAATCAAGACCACAATGAGATATCACCTAGGATAGCTGCTATCAAAATAACAGAAAATAACAAGTGTTGGTGAGGATGTGGAGAAACTGGAACTCTTGTGCACTATTACTGGGATTGTAAAACAGAGCAACTACTATAGGAAAAAGAATGGAGGTTTCCTCCAAAATTAAAAGTAGAACTACCATATATTCCAGCAATCCTACTTTTTGGCATATATCCAAAAGAACTGCAAGCAGATACTTTAAGAGATATTTGCACATTCACATTCATAACAGCATTCACAATAGCCAAGAGGTGGAAGCAGCCCAAAATGTCCATCGACAGATGAATGGATAAACAAAACGTGGTATATACATGCAACAGAATGTTATTCAGCCTTAAAAGGGAATGAAATCCTGTCACATGCTACGACATGGATGAACCTAGAGGACATTATGCTAAGTGAAATAAGCCCATCACAAAAAGATAAGTACTATATGATTCTACTTATATGAGGTATCTAAATTAAAGTAGTCAAATTCATAGAAGCAGGAAGTAGAGTAGTGGTTACCAGAGGCAGAGGGGAGCAGGGAGAAGGGAGTTGTTAAACAGACACAAGAGTTTCAGATTTGCAAGATGAAAAAGTTCTGGAAATCTGTTTCACAACAATGTGAATATACTTAATACTACTGAATGGTACACTTAAAAATGATTAAGACAGTAAGTTTTATGTTATGGTTTTTTACTACAATTTTTAAAGAAGTTTTTTAAAAAAGGCACAGGGAAGGGATGCCCTCTCTCTCAATCTGTGAATATTTTTCTGTAGGGACACAGGTCTAAAATCACTACAGCCATCCTATTATGACAAGAGAATATAAGACAGGAAAAGCAAAAACACGTCTTGGGTCTTTGAGCCCATGATTCAACTAACCTTGGAGCTACTTACCTTAGGACTTCTTGTTATGTGACACAGTAATTATTTCTTATTGCTTAAGCCATTGTGTTTTCTGTTGAGACCAAAAGCATCTACTACTGCCTCGAAATAAACAGGATGCTTGAAGAAGCTCCACTAGAATGAAAACTTTCAGAGGGTAGGGGTTTTTGTCAGCTTAGTGCACTGCTGAGTTCCTGGCACATGGAACAGTGCCTGGTAAATAGTAAGTGTTCAATAAATATTTGGTAAATGAATAAAAAGAAATTTTAGGATCCCTGTGCTCCTATATCTTCTAACTCCTACTCACCCCCTCAGGCTCTGTCTCCTACAAAGAGAGTCCTCTCTCTGCCTTCTCTGAAACCACCAAATTCCCTCGTCTTCCTAAAATCTTGATTAGAGCCTCCAGTTACATACAGTCATTAGACACTGCATTTTTCCACTGCCGCATTTCTCACAGCTGTACTTAATTATTTATTGGTGTCATCATTTCCTTAATTAGTATCTCTCCCATGGATTGTAAGCTCCATCAAAGCAGGGACTGGCTCTTGTTCATGGTTGTAGCCTCAACCCCCAGCATAATACTTAGCACAGTGTAGGAACTCAAAAGAAATTTATTTCCAAGATATTCAAATTCTATCTTGGCTCTACATGAACATTTAAAACCCAATTTATAAATCAATCTTTTTGACACTTAGAATTTTGTGAGTTCCTTGAAGAACCAAGGAAGGTATTATTTATAAACTTCTTAGTCAATTGGATGTGAGAGAGGCTTCTTCAAGTTAAACTATGGCATTTGGGGCATTTCAAAAGCCCCAAGTAAATAATTCGTAAGTAAAAGGAGAGAATCCCTTAAGAAATCTGAGAATTGACTTGCAATGTTCTTCTTTGAAGGACCACTTTCGTTTTCCTGGTTTTGGAACACTCATGTTTGACATTATTTGCCAAATTAATTTTATACTTGATTCATCCCTTACTGCTTCTCTATAAAATTGCCACCACTGCCCACAAACAGATTTTGCCAAACTAAAAAGTCTTTTTTACGTATTATATTGTCTATTCCATTACCATTCATTCATTTATAATACAGAAATCAATTTGTTTAGTAAGAACTATATTTGCCATTCAAACTGACACAACACTCATTACGCTGTGGGATCCTAAGTAGTGTTTCATAAAAGAAAGGGAGGGGACAGAAGAAAAAAGAGGAAGAGTAAAGTAGCCTCTTGGAAACTAGTTTCTACTACTTAAGGAAATGTCATCCAATTTTAAGAGCTCAAACAGTTTAGAATCATGGTGGGAAAAACCTTTAACAGAACAGTAAATTATGGCTTTGGTGACAACATACATTCTATACCTGCATTGTTCAATATGATAGCCATTAGCCATACATGTAACTATTTAAATTTGTGTGAGTTAAAATAAAACGTTCAGTTCCTCCACTGTGCTCATGACGTTTCAAGTACTGGATAGCAAAATATGGCTAGTGGCTATACTATTGAATAGTGCAAATACAGAACATTTCCGTCATTGCAGAAAGTTCTATTGGACAGCGTGAGTCTATATGCTCCTACCAATAATTACTACCAATGGGTGATGGAAGCATTAGGATCACCAAGAAAAACACGCAAGTGGAGAAACAGCCATATTGTAAATGTAAGAGATCTCCCACTGAATTCTTCTTGGGAACAAATTTCTTAAAGCATAATCCCTCCCCTACCCCTTTACTGAGTAACAGATTAAGAGCTTTTAAAAATTTTTCTTGGATTGAGTAAGGGAGAAGTTGCTCTTATTCTCTGTTGAGTGATCTGGGCATTGCATGCAAACTTACAGTTTGGTCTCATCAGCCTCTTTCTGCATGATTTCAAGAATCATGCGGCATGCTTCAGAGGTTCCCTCTGGGGTGGCATGGATGGTAACAGGTTTCTCTGCGGCCCCAGAGTTCTCCTTTCTATGGATGTCTACCCTGCGGGAAAAGAATCAGGAACCATAAGTATAATGTCATCTGGGATACGACCCTAGTCCCAAGAAAGCATCACGCCAGCCAACGTACAGCAAGGACACAGACAGACAAGGAAGTGTCATTAGCACGTCTGCAACCAATGCCATTCCCCAAGAAGGAGGCAAGCAGTGCAAGGGGTCTTGTGCCAAACTGTAATTCTTTGCAGCTCCATTTAGAAGGGAACGGTTCTTACAGGAGTGCTGTGGGACAAAGGCTCTAAGCCAGCTTGGTAATGAAGCCAGTTTGGTAAATGAAGTATTTTGTGTAGCCTTTCAAATGATTGTAGAAGTGAAGAGTAAAGTGAGAAGGATAATACTGCACATTGGCACAGTGCCGGTCTCCGAACTGATTGCAGCTTTTAAAAGCCATATGTTAATCCAAATCCAAACACCAAATTCAAGCAAGTTTTATATATTTGAATGTGGATAGAAAACAGAGGCATGCCCTCTCTCTGCCTCTCTAAGTTTTTGGTTTCCTTTCCATTGGCAGCCTGCCTTCTTCCAGGCTCTTAAAACTAATGGCTCAAAAGCTTGATGACTTTATCAGACTTCTTTGGGTAGTTGTGGCCCTATTTGTTTTTTGTTAACTTTCAAAATCACATAATTGATTATATCCCTTTTTACTCTGGCTGTTAGAAAGCCCAGAGCTGAGTCTTTGGCCCACTTCTAAAAAATGGGTACATTTGAGAGCAACCCTCACTTCTATTTACACTTGCTTTTTTTTTTTTTAAGCCACCTTAAACAATTTTTGGAACAAAAAGACATATAAGTAAAAATCACTTTCACAGTGAAGCAAACTTGGAGGGAAAGACAGGGCTGGTTTTCAAAGAAAGAGAATACCAGACAGTAACTTCCCTCTCTCCTATTTCATCACTTCACTACTAAGATTCTGCACTCTGGGACTCATCCATATTCGTGTCTATTATTTGGGGATAACTATAAGATGTTTTGAAGAAAATAGCATTTTCTCTTTCAGGTTACAAGACACTCACTGACTGACCTGAATAAAACGCACTAGCACATGCAAATAACTAATATTTGTCAGTAATTTGGTGCTTTGCAATTTAAGTGCTTTCATATTAATTATTTCAGTCAATCTGCCTGACTGTACTAATTCTCACAATAAGCCTGGTGAAACAGATAGGAACCTCTCCCCCGCTTTTTTTAACAGAAGAAGCAATTGATGCTCGGACAGGTTAAAAGATTTTTCCAAGATCATATAGCCATTGAGTGGTAAAACTTGAACATGAATCTTTGTTTTCACATCCTGTGCTTTCTTCATTATATTGTGCTATGGTCTCAGGAACATACAAAAATCAGCAACTCCACAAGTCATTTTATCTGCTAAAACTCCTACAACCAGTTTAGTCTCCTTAAACAGATAGAATACCACACATAAGGTCAGTGTACTTTATTTCCTGCTTGACATGACAGTGACTCACCCACTTCTTTATTATGTAGCTCTCTGTGAGACTACCTAGGTGATCTTAAAGAACAGTGTTCCAGGGCTCTGATTCAGGGGAGGAGGTAGAGCTCAGATGAGTGGGTTTTAGGATCCCACAGAGTCCCACACCTCTGCTCATTTAGGAATCCATGCATTCACAAGCATCAGTTAGCTTATGGCAACATCCTGGCTGTGAGGTCACCAGTACCCTCTTCGTGAACCTTTAGCCTCTCGGGGTATGACCGTTAGGCCACTGGCATGAAAGCTCATCAAAGCCCCCAGCTTGACGTTATTCTGTTAGTAGTCCTGTTGAAAAAAGCCACTGTCCCCTATAGCATAGCTCCCCGCTGATATAAGCAATAGTGACCTGAGGGTGGCTGAGACCCACTAGCACGCAGGGGACCCCTCAGAAGGAAGCAAAGGAAGCCCCGGAGGCACGTACCGGGACTGGGTCTGCTTAGTGATGTTCTTTATGGTCAAGCCCTCCTTTCCGATGATGGCACCAACAAACTGGGTGGGGACCAGGATCCGCAGCGGGAAATCAATCTGTCTGGCCTGAGAAGAGGCCCCAGGGGCGTGGCCTTGCTCCCGGGAAGAGTGGTCCCCACGCTGGGCTCGCTGAGGGGGCGAAGGGGAGCTCACCTCTTCATCCGGGATGTAGGAAATCTTGAAGGAGTAGTTCTCAAACTGATGCCCGCTTAGCTTCTCGACGGCTCTGAAATGCAGCAGGAATGGGAGAGTTTTGTCAGAGAGCAACATCAAGAGAGACCGTCCTGTAGACTGGTTCGTTCACTCTCGTTTACCAGGCGCCTATGTAGGTGCCATTCCAGGCACTGAGCATACAACAGTGAGCAAGACAGACACCATTTCTGTTCCCTCAGAGCTTGCACTTAACAGTTAAACAAGTAATCACAATGTATAGGCTTGGTCAGACTTGAAATACAATTTTTCATTCTGCTTTTTTTTTGCCACCCAAGGCTGTAACCCCCTTATCAAAAACTCTTCATAAACAGAGGTATAAAAATATGACTTTTTTCTCATTTTAATCATAATACATATTATTGAAAATTCAGAAAAAATAAGTCCTAATCCATTTTATCTTTCCTGTCTTTCTTAAATATAATTGTTTATAAAAATGGATTTTATTGTACATATTGCTTTCTAATCCTTAAAAATAGCTAATAATCTAAACATTTTTCCATGTCATTAAATATCTTTCAATATAATTTTTAATGGCTGTTTAACACTCTACTCATTTACAATAATTTTTGCAACTGATCCTCTATTGTTAGATATCTCTGTTATGTCCTTGAATCTTCAAAAGAACAGAGCATTGTTATTTAAAAATATTTATCAATTTAATAGAGGATAAAAAATATCCCACTACTATATTTTAAAAACTATACATGAAGTAGAACAATTTTTCATGTTTAGCAGCATTACCCAATTCTACTATGCTAATGTTTAGGGTTTGTGAATTTATTACAAAGCAGTACCTTTTGAATTCAATAAAGACAACAGGGTATTATCATGTACAGAGGTCCACCTAAGTGGCAGCTGGATACCATTAAGGTGAGTTATTGGTATCTCTCCTGCTTCAGTATGTGTGCAAAAGGTAACAGTAAAATAACTGTTACCTTTTTCAATGCAGAATTAACTTTCTGAAAACTGGAGGTATGAGAATGGGTTAAATATATCTTTACATGTGTTGAAACCTCGAAAAAGAACTATAACTATAATCCTCAGATATGTAACCAAGGTTATGCCACATTCATAAAGCACGACCACATGTGACCACGATTCTAGTTATGGTGACCTGACAGGTACTTACTTCAGTGACCTCCTACAAAAAAACAACTGTCTCACCTGGGCTAGAGTGCAGTGGCATTATCATAGCTCACTGCAACTTAACTCCTGGGCTCAAGCAATCCTCCTCCCTCAGCCTTATGAGTAGCTGAGACTACAGGTGCCTGCCACCATGCCTGGCTAATTTTAAAAATTTTGTGTACAGATGGGTTCTTGCTATGTTGTCCAGGCTGGTCTCAAACTCCTGGCCTCAAATGATCCTCCTGCCTCAGCCTCCCACAATGCTGGGATTACAGGCATGAGCCACTGCGCCTGGCCTTGTTGTTTTTTTTAAAAACTCAATCTCATGCTCATTAACAGCTAAGCTCAAAATTAACTATCACTGAAGCAATGCAGTAATGAATGGACACTGGGAAGAGAATGGGGGGTAGGAGAAAAGAACCGAACCAGGTGTTACTGATTAACTACTTCCAGACAATTCTCCCTGCTGCTGCTGTCACTGAGGTGGATCTCCCTTTTAATATTACATAGAGGAAAAATTGATGTTTCAGCACAGGCTTGTGCTTCTTCCTCATGGTGCATGGAGGAAGCTCCAGGTAAAAGTGGCCCCAAGTGGTTGCCAAAGCAGAGCCTAGTGGACACAGTGTCACACAGCTGGTACCCTCTATTCCTGATCATGTCAAGACATGGTTCCCCCCTTGGTTTTGATGCCAAGGCTCAACATTTTTCACAACAGAGTCTGTACAAATCAACAAACATCCTGGTATGAATGTCCTGGAGCTCCACTGACATGTCAAAGGTGGCAGAAATACTCTGGAACTATACCAGCATGTCAAAGGTGGCTGAGATGCTGAGATGCTGTGGAGCTCCATCAGTATGTCAAAGGTGGCATATATGGGGCTCTACCGATTCCTATCTTTTCAGAAAAGGTTTATAGACACAGGATTCAATAAAGTTCAAAGACAAAACCAAAATAAACTTAAAAGGAAATAAGCCCTAATCCACTTACATTTTTGCTTCTTCTCTTGTTGCATATGTGACGTTGACAACAGCAGTTTCTGTGTCTGTGTTGACTAGGGAAAAAGCAAAAACTACATTGTCATAGAAAAAAAAGCTGTCACTCTCTGGCTTAATGTAAACAGATGAACTTTAGAAAAAAATACACAGAAAACCTCATCATCTTAGCTCTACAGTTATTTGTATCTCTGTGATAATTCATGTGCATTCATAGTAATTTGTAAACAAATGTATATAACACATTTGTAATCTATTATATATATAACTCAGAACTATATTTTTCACTTATTTTATAAATATTTGTGCATGAGTATATGTACATGGACATTTTCTTTGTATTTTTCATTTCTAATGTCTACATAAAATTTAGGGAGTCAAATGTCATGATTTGCCTAACCATTCCCCAACTGTTGGCAAATGGGTTGTTCCCAGTATTTACTATTCCAAACAGCGTTGCTAAAAATCGCCTTTCCTGCAAACATCACTTGATTTTGTGGTCTTCTGAATTACTTCTTTAGGCTAAAATCACAGAAGAGAAATAACCAGGTAAAAGAACATGATGCTTTTTAATGTGTATTTTCAGACTGCTTTCCTAGAGGTTTGGATCAATTTATTATACCACGATCAAGATTTGAGTTTTAATTGTTATGATTTGTGTTTATTTTAAATAATTGGATATATATATAAAATAAGAAAATGTTTAATTTTAATTTTTCATTTGTTAACAAGGTTGAACCATCACTGTTTTTGCTTCCTTTTCACTGAACTCCTTGACTACGTGAGTTAAATTTAGTAATTGTGCACACTCAATAAAGAAAACTGACACTTCTCACTTAGTTGGCTAAAGGAGAAAATATATAAACTCTAAGACTGGCTAATAGGGGGTTACTCTTGTGAGGTGGCTTATCTTGGTTCATAATGCTTGCCTCTTCTTTCACAGTTAGAAATTAAAAATAAATTCAAAAGGGAAGATAAAACTTTCTCAATCCAAGCCAGTAAACTTAAACAACAAAAATATTTGTTTTTCCCTAAAAAAACAGATGTGATTAGATCAAATCCTCCCTTTAAAACATGTAAGCTGGCCAGGCGCCGTGGCTCACGCCTGTAATCCTAGCACTCTGGGAGGCCGAGGCGGGTGGATCGCTCAAGGTCAGGAGTTCGATACCAGCCTGAGCAAGAGTGAGACCC
>RJWJ010028722.1:0-21164 GCA_004363605.1 Indri indri | reverse complement strand
AGAAATTAATCAGATAACTAAAAATATATAGAAAAAATTAGCCGGGCATGGTGGCACATGCCTGTAGTCCCAGCTACTCGGGAGGCTGAGGCAGAAGGATCGCTTGAGCCCAGGAGTTTGAGGTTGCGGTGAGCTAGGATGACGCCACGGCACTCTAGCCTGGGCAACACAGTGAGATTCTGTCTCAAAAAAAAAAAAACAAAGCAGACTACGGTTTGAGAGGGGGAGTATAAGAGGTGGACCTTAAACAATATTGAGTTTTTATATACCAGAATGTGTGTATCTTCTGTTTATTTTTTAGTGTAATTATTGTTACATAACTTCAGCAAATTTACTGTTAGCATTATTCTTACGTGTCCTTCTTCCTATTACAATATTCTAATACAGTACAATATTTTGTATTAGGTCATTAAATATGAACTGTCCAATTTCAAATCAAAAGTTCAGTTTATTATATCTCAAACAAGAAGTAGTACAGTTAATCAAACTATTGACACAGGTTTGCCATCTTTACGGTAGCTTGTTTATGCCAGCATTGAAGAAGCCTGGAGAGCGAGCCTGGAAATTGCATAAGGCATTTTCCACAGCTTGTTGAGAATTGAATATTTTTCCTTGCAAGAAGTGGTCCAAAGCCTGGAAGAAGTGGTAGTCAGTTGGTGCAAGGTCTAGTGAATACCATGGATGACAGAGAGTTTCCAACTCCAGATTCTATAGTTTAAGCAGTATTTTTTTTGGTGGCATGTGGTCTTGAAAAGGATTGGCCTGTCTCTACTGAGCCAGCTTGGCTGCTTATTCGCGAGCATCCTCATTTCATCCAATTGGTGGCAGTAGACATCTGTTGTCATCGACTAACCGGGTTTCATGAAGCTGTAGTGGATAATACCAGCACTGGAACAGCAACCAGACACCGTTAGCTTTTTCTGATGAATATTCAATTTTGGACTGTGTTTCAGCACTTCATCTTTTTCTATTGTGCCAAATGCTTGCAATTGTCAAAAAGCATCCATTTTCATCACACGTTAACAATATGGTGTAGAGATGGTTCACCTTTCTGTTATGACAACAAAGAAAGGCAAGGTTTGAGAGGGTTTCTCTTCTGACACTCATTTAATTCACGCGGAACCCATCTATCCAGCTTCTTTCCCTTGCCCATTTGTTTCAAATGGTCGAATATTGTGGGAATAATAACCTCAGACCTTGCTGCTTAATTCACACATAGGTTGAGATGGATTTGCTTCCACTACTGCTTTCAGCTCATCATTATCCACCTTTGTCTCAAGTCACCCACATGGCTCATTTTCATGATTAAAATCACCGGAATAGAACTTCTCAAACCATGGATGTACTGTGTGTTCATTAGCCACATCCTTCCCAAATACTTCGTTGATATTTCGAGCTGTCAACAATGCGTTGGTTCCACAATGGAACTCATATTCAAAAATAACACGAAGTTTAGACTTATCCATTGTTTCACAAAAATTGCTTTAAAAAAATTTTGGAAGATAATCACAAGCCAAAACATGCGTTTGAAAGAATGAGGATATGCCTATAAAAAAAAAAAATTAAAAAAAACCAAGAAGGTTCAAAGTGAATGAAATGTTCCAGATATCAACTGTCAAACTTAGTATTTAATAACCTAATACGTCAAGTTGGTATTCTTACCGATCTCTGATATTAGTCAATTATCTCTGATAATCATCATTTTTCAGTTAAATTTTGAAAATTTTCTATGTCTAGTGGTCCCCAACCTTTTTGGCACTAGGGACTGGTTTCTTGGAAGACAATTTTTCCATGGATCGAGGGTGGGGGTGTGGGGTATTGTGAGGCAGGGGGAGGTGGTGCGGGCTCAGGCCCATTTCCTAGCAGGCCATGGACTGGTACCTGAGCCATGGCCCAAGGGTTGGGGGCCACAGATGTGTAGACCATTATGTTAATCTATAAATGGTAGTAATTTTGTTTCTTTCAGTATTTATACTCCCCTCCCCCAATGTCTTATTGCATGGTTAGGGTTGCTAAAATAGTGCTGTTTAATAGGAACAATAGTGTACTTGCTGCCCTTTTTCCTTTAGAGGGGGTACTTCTAATGTTTCATCATGAAAGTTTACTATTTATGGTAAATATACTTGGTAGTTACTCCTTATTTGGTTGAAAAGTTATTTTTCCTTTCTTGTGTTTTTATCTTTTCAGGAAACTTTAAAGTCTTTATTTGGCCAGATTTATTTTACCCTCTTACGTGGATGTTAGTTAGTATGACTGGTTATAGTAGTCTGGGTTCAAATGTTATTTTCTGTGTATACACATGTATATGCAAACATATTTTTTAAAAAGATGGTGGAATATTATCTTCTAGTGCAGTGGAATTTTCTTCTAGTTCCTTTTAAGCTAAAATTCTGAGCCTTTATTAGGCTCACACAAGTAATAACTAATATATGTAAAGTTGAGAATTATAGTACTTCTCTAGATAATTAGTGCTAAATTAAGTGAAAGAGGATTTGAACTCTTAATTTCTTGGTAATTCTATGGTGAACTGTCATGAGTCCTTTTAAAGCAGTGGCAGGCAATATAGAATAAGGCCCATAGGTCAAATCCATACTGCAGTCTGTTCTGATAAATAAAATTTTGGAACATAAATGAAGTCAGACCCATAGATTTTCGTAGTATTTATTGCTCTTTTTTGCTGCAACAGCTGAGATTAGTTACAACAGAGACCTGTGACTTACAAAGCTGAAATTACTTAGCATCTGGCCCATTACAGAAAAGGTTTGCTGACTTTTGTTTGGTACTTCATAGTGGAAAAATCCTAGAGTTTGGAGTCTAATTTTGTTATTTTTATATTTGACTCTTTAATCACCTAGAGTTAAGGTTGGTATAGCATAGGAGAAGAAGCCTAGATTTTGGAGTCATAGTGAAGTAGATTTAAATCCTTGCTCTGCCTTTTATTATCACTCTGGGTTGTTGTTTTCCTCTGATACCTCTTTTCTTATACTTTACACTCCTGATCCATGAAGTTGTTGAGAACATTAAATAATGTATGTACTGTATCTAGCATGTAGCAAGGATGCAAGTGGTAGCAGTTATTTTACCATTATTAAAAGGTAAGCATTTATGTGGCCACCCATTTTTAGTCTTGTGCTTTCAGAATGTAATTTTTTTGGTCTTTGTTTGAAGTTTTCTTTTTTTAGTGTTAAGGAATTTTTACCAGGAAAAAGATAAACAAGTATGTATTTGGTTTCGAGGGTTGTATGTTATCTATTGCTGCATAGTCAATTATCTCAGAATTTAGCAGCTTAGAACAGCCATCTCTGTGTCAGGAATTTAGAAGCATCTAGGTGGCTGTGGCTCAAGGTCTCTTATGAACCTATGGTTCACATTTTGGCTGAGCCTGCAGTTATCTGAGGGCTTGACTAGTATGGAAAGATCCATTTCCTAGATGACTCACTCAGAAGGCTATTGGCAGGAGGTGTTAGTTCTTAGTCTCTCCGTAGGGTTTCTAGAGTTCCTCAAGACATGGGAGCTAGCCATGAGGGAACAAGGAAGAAGCCACAACACTTTTTAAATATTCTGTTCTCTTGACATCATACCTTATTATTCCTTCACATTCTCATTGGTCATGAGGGAGTCACCAAGTACAACCTACACTTGAGGTGAGGAGAATTGAGGTATTTGTGGATATATTTTTAACTGCTGTCATCCGCATTCTGGTTACAAATTATTTACGTTATTCTCATATACAAGTATAGTTATCCCTCCCAAGGCCTTCAAAAGTCTTACCCATTACTATGTTAGCTTAAGGTCTAGAGTATTATGTAAATCAGATATAGGTGCTGATGTAGCTCCTTCAGCATAGCTTTTTCCCCTTATGTATAGTTTTTTAAGTGTAGTTATTTTAATACGAAATCCTGTGAACTAAAGATACAGGTTACAAACTCACTACACACCAAAATATAAAATGATGGAATAGGCATGGGAAAACCACCGTACACATTCTCAGGAGGCACACAGGAGTTACTGGTTCATATAGGTTAACAGTTATTTGATTAGCACTCAAGACATAGGAATAATTTTTTGTGGCTACTGGCCCTGCCCTCTGGGTTCTTAGTTCCACCTTGTGAATCATCCATCCTTTCTCTCGAAAGTTAGCATTTGTTTGCTACTGAGTAGTTTTTTGGTCAGCTTGCTGCCAGTAAAATTTGCCGGGGGGTGGGGGGGCAGACAAAAGGCCTCTTTTCATTGTGTATTGTCTCTGTTTCTTTTAGTCCAAATTTGCTGTGTTTATGCCCATATAATTCTCTTTAAGACATTGTAGATCTTTTGTAAATCTTACTGGAATCCACATAATATCTTGAGTTTCTGTCAAGGGGAGAACACCTTTAAGTTTCTTAGAAACTTTATTGTTTGAGAGGATCTCTGTGAGTCATACCCTTAAAATTTTTAGAGAGCCTTTCTTCAAGACTCATTAGTGAGGCACCATCATTCTGAGTCCTGGGTCTTAGCAAAAGATTTTAAAGCCAAATCCTTTGCTTTCCCTCTTAATGTGTTTTCCTAACAATGCCCTAGATTTGATCTTTGCTCAGCAGCCATTTCTGGAGAGACTGAGTTTTCAAGATCATCAAATTTCTGCTCCTTCCTGTAGTTTCTTTCTCCACTCGCATTTTACTCTAAGCAGCAAGAGGAATCAGGTGCTATCTTCAACAGTTTGCCTGAAAATCACCTTAGTTAGATCACTCATTTAATTTCGTGCATTTTGTAACATTGTTGCTAAACTTTCTGCCACTATATGATATCATTCACTTCCCTTTAAGCCCTCACCTGCAGCCTTCTCAAAGTCCATCCACCTTTTGCCACTCCCTGGTCCTAGAGTTACTTCCACATTTTAAGTTTTTGTAACAGCAATATCCCTCTTCAGGTACCCACATCTGTGTTGCTTATTTACTGATGCAAAACAAATTACTCAAAGACTTAACAGCTTTAAGTAAAAAACATTTATTATCTGGCAGTTACTGTGGGCCAGGAATTTGAAGTCAAGATGTCAGCCCAGGCATCTTAAGGGTTGACTCAATTTGGAAGATCAGCTTCCAAGATGGCTTACTCTCATGGCTGGAGGCCTCAGTTCTTGGCCACATGGTTCTTTCCATAAGATTGGGTGGTTTTCCTCACAACATGGCAGCTAGCTTCCTCTGAGTGATCCAAGAGAAGGCAAAGAAGAACCCATAGTGCTTTTAAGTCCTACCTAATATAAATGTTACATACCTTCATTTCTAATTCATTCTATTCATTACTGCTGAGTCACTAAGTATAGCCCATATTTAAGGGAAGGGGAAATAGGCTTTGCTTTTTGAAGGGAAGAATTCGTAGACATTTTTTGAAATCATCACAGTGGTGTATTTTGAAGTGACTTTTTTCATTTTTCAATATTAACAAATGTCCAAATGCTGACCGAGCATGTAGCTTTCAAATTTGTTGCTTGAAACCTAAATAATATACATTTTTCACTTTATTATAGCATATGTGTCAGTGATTTTCTTTTGAGACATCCCACAGTTTATACTTCTAGGGATATTAATTTTTAGTATCAAATTTTTAATTTACCATAGAGTTACTCATTTATTTTTGTCAACAAATATTTGAGTGTTTTCTGTATATTTTGGCATGCTGTTAGTCCTGAGAATACAAAGATTACAAGTTAATACAGGGTCTCTTTTAACAAGGAGCTCATAGTCTAAAAGAGAGATAGGTGTATAAAGTATTGTGATAAGCAAAATACATTAGGCATAGTGGCAGCACAGAGAAGAGAATGAATAACTGTTTGGCCTGGGTAGAGAAGGCATAACTAAGAGAGAGCATAGTCCAAAGCCATGGAACTATCCATCAACTTGTTATATTCATAGAATTGCAAGTAGCTTAATATTGCTAGAGTAACTCTTGTGTTTTGCCATCCTTAAATGTTTACATGCATACCCAACCTGGTTTCAAAAAAAATTTTTGAGGCCGTTACATTGTTTGCTGTCTAATGTGAAACCATGCAAAGGCTAGGTACATATAGGTACCTTTACATGCATACCATGCAATATTTTTTATAGGAGTTTGGGAATATTAAATAGCAGTAGTTGGTAATTACTAATCTGATTAACATAATTTCATTAATTAACACTTACTGCCTACAGCAAACATGTCTGATAAAGAGCTAAAGAAGTTACGTAACAAACAAAGAAGAGCGCAAAAGAAAGCCCAGTTAGAAGAGGAGAAAAAAAATGCAGAAAAAGAAAAACAGCAGAGAAATCAGAAGAAGAAGAAGGATGATGATGATGAGGAAATTGGAGGTCCAAAAGAAGAACTTATCCCTGAGAAACTGGCCAAGGTAATTAATGGTGTTTAGCACAATTAAGTGAAATTTCATGAGCAGCCATAGTCATTTTTATACTTTCTTATTTGACCAATGCGATTATAGATTTTACAGCCAAATATTTTAATTTTTAGTCTTTTTAAAATATTTTGTTTCTGATTGTATTTCATGTTTAAAACTTGTAGTAATGATCCTTGTTGAGAGTCATCCACTATGGTATAGCGGAAAAAATTTTGGCTTTTGAGTCATTCTGATCTGGGTCCAGACACCAGCTCTTATACTTTCACTGTGGACCTGCCCTTGGACACTTTGTCTAACCTCTCTGATGGTTTTTTCATCTGTAAAATGGGACTAAGAAAATCCTTACTAGGACTAGACAAATTATATGTGTGAAACATCTATTGTCTATTACAAGTGATAACATGCAAACTTTTATATCTTGGCTAAATTGAGTTTGTTATAAACTGAAAACTATATGTGTATCTCTCACTATGTTGTCAGTTTACATTATTTCTTACTGGCCTTTCCCATTTAAACCTAATACCTTAAAAATCCTTAAATATTTTCCCCAAGTCAAAATCTGACCTGCTGTTTTTAACCAATAAACTGAAACCACATGAACCATTTTGATTAATAATATTCCTGTGCCCTTTCTTATGACCCTTAAGATCTTCCTACTCAGTATGAAAATAATTGCATGGACCAAGGGTGGCATGCATCTGTAGTCCCAGCTACTTGGGAGGCTGAGGTGGGAGGAGTGCCTGAACTTAGGAGTTCAGCCTGGGCAACATAGCGAGACCACCGTCTCTATATAAAATAATAATTACATAATTTATTACATAAAAGCAATATAGTAAGCACATTGCCCTTGATTTTAATTTTAGTCTCATTAGTATGTAAAAATTCAAAATTGTTTTGATTGTTTTATAACTAAGGAGAATTATGATACCAAACAAATAAAGAGTTGGAGAATATGTTTAGAATTATACCAGAGCAGGTGGACAGTAACATTTCATAGACATAGTAATATTGCTGTGAGAAATGTAGAAACATCTAGTTTGGATTTCACAAGGGTATATTGACATACGTTTACAAATAATTGCATACCTGCTGGGAACAAACATAGTATCTTTTTATTGTTGAGTTTATTGGAAGATTACAAAGGGAAGTTGAAAAGCACAGAAAATTGACCTGTTAGGCTTCTTGGAGAATTGTGAAGTCATTCAGGGCATAACGTCAGCTTAGCCCTTCCATCTTTATGCCTCAACTTCATTTGTTATTGCTGCTTTTACCACCGTCACTGCCTGCCTTCCACCATTGCTTTTTCTACTTGCTTTTTCCCTTTTTCCCATGACTTTTCTGTAGTGACTTTTTTCTTTGTAACTCTTCATGTCTTCATATAGTTCTTAATGAGAGGATCTATTTGGATTGTTTATTCACTGTTTAATAAAGAGTATACCTACAGAGCAGAATTCTTGTTATCAGGCCCCCTTGTAGACTGTTAGGTTTTCCTTGTGTCCAGGGTCAAGTGGTTGCCTTGGGACCAGATGTCAAGCTGTGATCTAATTATTTATTGCTAGGTTTGTAGAGTCTCAGAACAAGATAATGCCTATAGAAAGTGCTTCTGACTGCTTTGTTTGTAAGGAACTTAATTGAAGGCACCCCTTTTCATGGACTGTTCCTTAGTGTACATACTGTTCTTGCCTGTTAGGCATGTAAGAAGACACTTCTCTTCCTTAGCTAACTTTCTCCAAGATGCCCCTGTCTAATCTATGCTTACTCATATCCCCAATGTGGTGACAAAACCAAATTACACCAAGCCATCATAACTAGGAGTGGCACTGGCTATTTTAAATGCTACCCCATCGGGTCTGGGTCTTTAGTCTATAGTGGTCTGTTTGGGG
The DNA here is from genome assembly GCA_004363605.1 of Indri indri. Taxonomy (NCBI): domain Eukaryota; kingdom Metazoa; phylum Chordata; class Mammalia; order Primates; family Indriidae; genus Indri; species Indri indri. Next base: position 12,917 of record RJWJ010028722.1, on the reverse strand, counting down.
TATTTTCCTGTATTTTATCAGTCTTTCATGGCAAATTTAGTGTCACCAGTTCAAGATAATGTGTAGTTATGTGTTGCTTAACAACAGGGATACATTCTGAGAAATGCATCTTAGATGAGTTAATCTGAGAAATGTGTCCTCAGGTGATTTCATCATTGTGTGGACATCATATAGAGTGAGTGTGCTTACACAAACCTGGATAGTATAGCCTACTATGCTCCTAGGCTGTATGGTATAGCTTCTTGCTCCTTGGCTATGAACCTGTACAGCATGTTACTGTACTGAGTACTGTAGGCAGTTGCAACACAATGTTAAGGATTTGTGTATCTAAATATAAAAAGGTACAGTAAAAATATGGTGTTATAATCTTAGAAGACCACCATTGTGTATACGGTCCGTCGTTGAGCAAAATGTCATTATGTAGCACATGACTATATATGAAATAAAATCAAAGTATTATCAATTTAGTAGTAATTCCAGTTAAGAAGGAGAAAAGGAAACTGGGAAGGGGTTCAATTAGTAAATTTAATATTCAGTTAACTGATTATAAATCTGAGGTCTTGGCTGAAGCTGTATCACTTGTTTCTCAATAGCTGGTATTTGTAAATTCCCTCTCCTGCTACTCATCCTGTGTTATTCCTTGCCTTCAGTCAGCAGCATCCGAACTGAATTTTTTTTTTTCATGTTGTATATACACACTTTTATTCCAAGGGCTATAAGTCCTTAGTACAGTATTCTTCCTGTATTGGGTTTTATCACTTTAAACTTTTCGTTGCTATGGTAGAGAGATATACTTCTATACAACGTATCTTAATATGGAGATTAGATTTCAAGTTAGTTTGTAAATTTAAAAGTGGCATATGATTAAAACTGCTCTTGCAAATGTCTTAAATTGCCCCTGAAGCACAGTGCAGTCGTATTCCACATGCATTCATTTAACCTAGACGAATTCAACTCTTCATGACTATGTAATTTTTCTTTAAGAGAGACAAGAATATGCATAATGCTGGTAATCCTATCCAATATTCCCCTCAGTGAACATTGAACCCCAGCTGAGTATGAGATGGAAGGCATGACTGCCATTTGTTTACTACATCTCAGTCCTTGGGTGCCTCTCTTGGTGTGAATGTCTTGCTACAGTGATTGTGATTTTGGTACTTGAAAATATGGTTTTCTTACACATAAGGCAAACTTAGTTGTATTATATATTTATGTCTATCTTCCTATCTTTTCAACTTAAGGAATTTTCAAGGGTATTTTGGCTTTTTTTTCTTAAGCACTGATTTTTAGAACTGCATTATGTATGAGTAAATGTGCAATATAGTTAGCTTTATTGTGGTTATATACATATATTTAAACATTTAGATTTACCGTGACAAAATTTACCTATGAGAGGCACACAGAGACTGAGACTATAATGTTTGAACATCTGAACGAAATCTTCTTTGGGGCGTATGTTTTTGTTTATTAGAATTGCACACAGAATTAATGCTCTGTTTTCTATCTAAGTTCACATACTTGTTTTCACTAAATATAATGCTTGTATTGATTCACCTTCTCTGTATTCCTTGTTGTTTCCATGTTGTAATAGCAGTCATATCTCCCTGATAGTTAATTACTCTGGTCTATACACTGACCCTCATTTCAGTCTATACCCCTAGAGCCATGAAAAGCCTCTTGATGTAGCTGGGTGGTAGTTTCAGTTTCCAGTTCTCTACCTTTCTTTAGTAGAAACATTTCTTCCCTGGTACTGTGAATTCCAACCCAGTAGAACATGGAGTCATGGAAACAAGAAGCAAAATATTTACAAATATATGAGAAAGGCATACTTAATGAGGGTCCCTATTTTCTCTTCTATCTCTTGGTTCCTGAATGTACAGTTATTAGAGTGACAATGTCATTTATTGACTTGGGGTTCTGGTTTAGAGCATGTATACTTCAAAATAACACCATCTGGCACTGTAGCTGGGATTTTAATGGATTATTTTATTGTCCTATAAGGCCACTGCTTTACACACTAGAACAAGGTGAAGCCCATAGACATCACTTCATTGCTTAACTTTTTTTTTTTTTTTAATGCTGTGAAATAATTTCCTTGGCCAGCAGTGTTGGTTAAACCACAATTACTGTACTGGCAGAGGTATGCTGGACAGATAGGGCAAATATATTTTCTGTTGAGGGTAAATTGCCTCAGTGGTGAGAGAAGACAAATATAGAATCCAGATGTTGAGTGCCCTTCTGATAAACATAGTGTTGTTCCCCAGCCCCACTTCAATGTGTAGGGAATAATAGTCTTGTGTCAGTACTAAGTCTGGGAGTATAACAGTAGCACAATTACATTATGCCTGCTTAGTAATGATTACAAGTATATAATTAATATGACATTGTATAATTAATAAAGGGTAGTCGGGACAGTTCTATAAATGTAAATCTTTTCAGATGCCATCTTGCCATTAGTATATATTTGAATAAATAAGAATTTTTGCAGAATTTGTAGTAGAACAAAGCAAGACAGAATGGATAGTGTACTGTTTTTAATAGCTTGATTATATTTCACTTTGTTTGAATTATGAAGAACATTCACTTATTCTGTAATGTTCTCTACAGTTTCCTTCATATCTCTCTTGATCCTATTTTACCTCTCTTTTCTGTCTTTTTTTCCCCTTGGTTGTTTGAGTTGTTTCTCTTCTTGTCTTTCTTTCCCTGGTTCTATTTTATCTACTTCCTTCTTGTTAGATAGTTTCTATCCAGAGATAATGTAGTATTTGTGGTTAAGAATTCTAGAGTTCAAAATCCCCTTCATTTAGCTTATGGGAGGTTAAAATATGGCAGTGTTTTTCTGAGTGACCGGTAAGTGATTTTTATTTTTAAAAAACCAGTAAGTATTTTTAATAGCAAGAATAAATTCACACTCTCCCATCTTACTTCCATTTGTATAATATCTTTTATTTTTGTTAGGTTGAAACTCCATTGGAAGAAGCTATTAAATTTTTAACACCGTTGAAGAACTTGGTGAAGAACAAGATAGAAACTCATCTTTTTGCCTTTGAGATTTACTTTAGGAAAGGTAGGCAATTAGGGTATAGTAGACCTCATAAAACTGATCACTGTACTTAGGTGTAGTCACCCACCTCTCATAGCCTCACCACTGTAGGATTATTTAGCAAATGCTAATGCAGCTTTCTCACAGAAATGCCTGCTGTGCACAGAATGTTGTGGGGAGGTGCAATGATACAGTTCCTTCTTCTAGGACATTAGAATCAATGATACATGTACGTACGTAACTAGAATTAAGGTCAAATATGGTAATTATCATTTATGTAGTTCAGTCAAAGAACTGATGATTGCGTGGATAAAATTAGTTAGTACAAAGCTTAGAGTAGTGCCTGGTACATAGTAAGCATTAAATAAATGTTGGCTATTATGAGCTATTGTTATAAATAGAAGATACAATCTTTCGGTTAGATCTTGAGTGGATTGTATTTCTAAAGGAAAAGATACATAGAAGGGAAGAGTATCTATTAAGATAACACAAGAGTGTGTAAATAATATTGAGGTTGTCTATATTACCTGGAGCCAGGTAAAAAATAAAGGGTCTAGGTTTCCAGGTTTAAGATGCTTAGAATATATGTTTAGCAGATCGTAAGATTTTATAGTGCTAAATTGATACAGTCCAGTAGTTCATCGAAAAAAAAGTTTATCTTCCAATACATGAACTTTAAAGAAAAAACACCAAAAAGACTCAAAAAGAAAAGTTTATCACTGGCCGGGCGCGGTGGCTCACGCCTGTAATCCTAGCACTCTGGGAGGCTGAGGCGGGCGGATTGTTTGAGCTCAGGAGTTCCAGACCAGCCTGAGCAAGAGCGAGACCCCGCCTCTACTAAATTTAGAAAGAAATTAATCGGCCAACTAAAAATATATAGAAAAAATTAGCCGGACATGGTGGCGCATGCCTGTAGTCCCAGCTACTTGGGAGGCTGAGGCTGTAGGATCTCTTGAGCACAGGAGTTTGAGGTTGCTGTGAGCTAGGCTGACGCCACGGCACTCACTCTAGCCCGGGCAAAAGAGTGAGACTCTGTCTCAAAAAAAAAAAAAAAAAAAGTTTATCACTAAGGTGATACATATTGAAGGGAAGAAAAACTAGTTAGTAAGATCAAACAGAAGATTCTTGTTCTGAACAGTATAACTATTAAAGCAGGTTGAGTAGAATGGTACTTCTATATTATAGAGTATCCATTAAAAGTCATGTTTAGCAAAAGTATTAACTTTGGGAGGAAAGTGGCTATATAACATTGTTTCATGATAGGATACAAAACTAACTATAGATTGAATTTTTATTAATAAATTTACCATGGTATATAATATAGATGTGACTAGGAAGAAATAGATCAAGAGATAACAGCTTGTCTCTTAGAGTTTGAGTGATAAAAGTATTTTCCATTTTCCACAATTATTGTGTTATAATTTGGAAAATAAGTTTAGTAATAGTCCAATAATTTTCATACTTTTAACAGTTTATACAACTCCCCCTTAAAAAATATTCTTAAATGGAACCTCAAAGTATAAAATACAAAAAAGCTGCTCTGCTTTAGGTGGGGAAGGGCAATCTAAAGCCCCATTCAGTTGGCTTCTTGGCTGTGTTCTAACCTCTAAAGGACCCCAGCATTTGGAGTCCACTGCAGTTGTATGAAATTGGTAATGACAAAGGGCATGGCAGTATTTTTAGCTTTCTAAGTGTTGGGGGCAAGGGAAAAGAAATTACCAGAAGAGCCTGGGGTTTTGAACTTTGATATTTGGAAAAGGGTACCAAATTAGGGAAGTCTTAACAAAGAGGTGGTTGTATAGATAAAACTTGGAAATGGACTGCGCATGCAAGTTCAAATTTCCATTTAACAGGTGGAAACATACTGAACTTTGGGAAAAATAGAAAATGGGACTGGGGATAGCGTAGAGAGAGATTAGAAAATGACTGAAAACATAATCTTGGTGAATATTCTATCTTTAGCGGGGAAAACATGTCAGGGATTGATTGTCAGCAGAGGAAGAATCAAGTAAAAGGGAAACGATTTTACATGTCACAAAATGCAAGAAAGGAAATACTTTCAAGAATACACAAGGACATTTTCTGTATAGTGGGGAACATTTCTTCATTTTGATTAAAGGTCAGGAAATGAAATAGCTTTAAATTGTGTTTCTTTGTTTATATGCCATTAGTTCAAATATTGCTGAATGCTGCCTAAATTTTCTAATATTTTATAAAACCTTTTTTCTTAAGGAATGTTATATAAAAAATATCAGCTAATATTGCTAATTGGAGGAAAATTGTTTGCTTCAACCATACGTTTGCAGTTCAGATGTGATTGACTGTAATTTTCCTGTTCATAAGGTCTTGGCCCTTCAAAGGAGGGCCTCTTATTTTATCAAATGATCAAAATATATCTTACTTTTTCTTTTTGTAGAAAAGTTTCTTTTGATGCTACAATCAGTAAAGAGGGCATTTGCTATTGATTCTAGTCATCCCTGGCTTCATGAGTGTATGATTCGACTCTTTAGTACTGGTATGTTTTTGTTTTGCATTACTTAAGTATTTGATACAGTAGTTGATAGTGACTATGTAAGTGATCTGTACAAGTTTATCATAAACTCAATGATTTTAAAGCTGTTATATATTAAATTAGCTAAGGCGGAAAGTAGGGCTCTTTTTTGGTGTGTGTGTGTGTGATGATGGTCTTTATTTTAAGACTATAAATGTTACCTGATTTTGACATAGAATTGTTGAGTCCAGATATTTGAGAATCCCCTTTGTTCCTGTTTCTAAAAAGTTACCTGTAAGTTGAAGTTTTGAATCATATTTCGTTATGTAAAGTTTCTTAGGAAATTGTTTTAAAATTGGAGAATCTCTTTGAAATTGACTGTTTTCTCCTTATTTATCTTATAGATCTGAATTTGCATGAATTAGGTTTGCTTAGCACAATTCTTTAAGAGTTATAAAATTTTTTCGTTACTTGAAAATAATCTGTATTTTCAAATATTTTGACAATCAGATCAATATATTAGTTTTAACGTGAAGTAGAACTATAGATTTTTTTAGAGCCTGAAAGGTAACATAATAATACTAACTTAGCTATCTCATTGTTAATTCCATACATTATGTAAAAATGATGAAATTAAACCAGGCATCCTAATCACGCTTTTTAAAAAATGCTAAATCGTCCCAATTAAGAACGCTATTTTGACTTTTGAGAAGAAGTAAAGCCTCATTTAAATTATATTTATGCTTGTCCCAAAATAACTCCTGTTATAGAAACTGATTCCTAGGAATGTTTTTCCTCAATATAAAAAAATTGTGGAAGTAATAATATAACTACATTATAGAAAATAGAAGAAAGAATTACTGTATTTAGAAGAAATAAAGAAGTCTGTTTTTCTTACAGTTTTTCTTAGTATTCGAAAAACTTTGAAATCATGAACCAGAAAATTAAGGCTACAAATAATAGTTTTGATCCATTCTCAATTAGCATGGAGTACACACAAACTGTTTTAAAAAATAACATATACACGTTGTTTTATGCATTAGATTCTTTCCTGAAAAGTGGTTAAATAAAATACCTAAGTCCTTTGGAGTTAGAAACCTTCGTTTAAAATATGAATTAAAAGTTACATATTTAAATGCATTTGCTAGTAAATGAGTATATAGAGTATGTAGATTGATTAACATGACTTTTCTTTCAGCAGTTGGTTTCAGAAAATTAAAATACACGTGGGCTTAAAATTTTTAATAATTAGTTAGAATTATTGAGTATCTGTGCTGCTATACCCATTGCTCTAGGTGGTCCGCTAAAATCATTGTCACAAAGAGACTTTACGAAGTGATCCTCATTTTGACTGAATTTAGGCAATGAAATTAGGCCACGGTTATTGGCAGTGGTAAAGGTGCACCGCTGTCTCTTTAAAAAGCATTTAAGGAGTTAGGTAGACTGCTTTGTTACCTTTGCTGAACACAGGGGTGTACATAAAATCATATGTAAAACTACAGATATCCAAATACAGTTATCTTTGTTATATACCCCAAAGGTTTCTTTAACTAAAATATTTGGTACTTTTAAAAAAGTTTAATTTAGAAGTAATTTTTCATGAATACATTTGTCATGTTGAGATATATTGTTGTAATTGCTTCTTTACAAAGAAACCCTCACAAATACACTGTTCTGGGGAGTATGGAGGAAAAAACAATGCCTCCACAACTGTTTTTATCATTTGTAGAGACCTTTCTAAGTGAATGTGGATTTTAGCATGGTTACTGGCACCCTCTAAGTCTTTAGAATATGTTACACTACCAATGCGATTACTGTAAACTGCTTGAAGTCATTTATCATATAGGACCACCTAGTCCTCCCTTTTTATTCTGAGGGGGAATTGATACTCTTAAGTTTTTTACTTTCTAAACAATTTTAAAGTTATAGGACTAAACACAATTTAAATTACATTTCTAATCACTGCTAAGTAAAAGACAGGGGCTTATATATTCAATTTTTTTCTTACCTGTTTATATTCTTCTACATGCTTTTAAAATCATCACTATTTGGCTACTTTGATCTACGGAGAAACCTTACATCTGTTTCTTCTCATTTGTACAACCTCATTTTTCTTTTTTCTGCAGAGATTATTTTTCTCTGTACTTATGTACATCTCCCTACCCTTCTTGAATACTCTCATTTATTATTTATTATTATTTAAGCCTTATTTAACATTCTCATTTATTTTGCCATTTTGAGTGGTCGTCTCTTAGTATGTTGTGCTATAACCTAGTAGTGAGCAATCATTATCTCACACAAAGTATGAGTATTTTCTACCCAAATTATTAATAATGGCAGCTAGCTTGAAAACCCAGGGCAACTCCTTTTGTTAAGAATCAGCCCCCTCTTCATTGTGGCTTTTAATCATTGGTGATTACTTACTTAATTCAGTCTGCTAATAAGCTAACAGCGTGAACCAAACGTTATTTCAATATTAAGATGTCAAAGGACTCAGATCAAAAGGTTTTATCCACCCCTGCCCATCCAGTCAGTATTTTTCCTTGATTCACAAGACTTATTACTCTTATTATGGAAGGTGATGGAATAGTCTGAGATTTTTGTTCTTTTTTACTTTCTTGAGAGCTCAATATTTTTTGTTTGTCTTATCACTTTCAAAGTCTTTTTAGATTTTTTTTCTGTCCACTAGTTTTTAGCAATAATAAGTCATCTGATAATCTGTGACATTGAAGGTGGTCCTTTTCCTAAAGGTAGACAGGTAAAATTTCATTACACAGAATTCCATAGGACATTCTAGGTTTCACTGCAGTAGACTTTTTTTTTTTTTTGGTAATCGATATCTTCCTGGAAATTATAGTTGCAATCTACGTGATTTAGGAGAAAAAACCGAGTGGGCCTCAAACTTTTGTGAATTATTAAGTGAGGAAATGTTTTTGGAAACTTAGTAAAGTTGGAAGTTATTTAAATACATGTATTGCTCTTTCATTTTGTGGAGTGAATTTTTTTTTCTTACCAGTTTTGATTTTTCTGGAAGATTGTTTAATCTAAGGAAAACAAGTTAAAATGTAGACTGTACAATTACTGTCTACATATAAAGTGTCCCGAAAGCATTTCAGGCAAACTAACGAGGCCCATGGAACTTTTACTGTATAGAAGATTTATATTTTTTGAGATAATGTTCATTGTAATTGGCTATGACCTGTTTTAACTTTTCTTCCTATTCTCTCTCTACTCTTGCTTACCCCGAAAAACAAGTATTGATAAATTGCCAAAACCAAGTTGAAAGTACAGCCAGAACAAAGTTAAGCGTAAATATTATACTTAGATATCTACTATTCAGAGTTCAGCATTTTTTAAACTTAGGGTGATGATCCATTGGTAGGATAACAAAATCAACGAAATCAGTTACTAGTGAGTTATTATCAACATTCGGAAACCTGAAATAAAATAGGATAGAAAATATCAGCATAGTTGCACATAGTAAGTGTTCTGTGAAACTTTTGGTTCACGTAAGTTATGGATGTGGGATATACATTTGTCACAGTACAAATACTTAGTTGCAGTCAAAATTTGAAAGCCACCACCATAAGGAAAATCTAGTTATGTTTTCAAACTATAACAAAAATAGTCACTACAATGTATTGAATACCTATTATATAATTTGCACTTTTACACAGTGTCTTATTCTTACTGTAAACCCTCCAGGTTAGATATCACCCCAGTTTTATAGATCAAAAAACAAGTTCAGAGAGGTTATGACTAGTCCAAACCCAGATCCATACCCAGGTCTGTCTGTCTTCAAAGCTCTAGGCTGTCATCTCTCTATACCAAAATAACAATGAAACAAAGCATAACTTGGAATCAATCCAGAGGGATTAGGGTCTGCTTTTTCATCTCTAAATCCCAAAGCCTGGGAATACAGGTGTTTATTGACTGTTATGTATTTATTACAGGAAAATGCTTTGGTGGTCCTTTGGAGTTTATTACATAATGATAGCTCAATTCACGTAGTTCCTAAAAAGGGTTAATGAAGTCAGCTATGTTTTCTTTTTTTAAAAAATTGGTAAATGTGCCTTACTTAGGTATAGAGGAAGATAGGAAAGATGAGGAAAATTTGTTGTCTTCAGCACAACATAGTTCCTGTGATAGTATTTACCATGTAGATGCTCTGTGCTTTGCAGACCTTAAGGTTGAGGACAATCCTGGAGGCTTAGAAGGCTTTGAAATTACATCTTTTGTCATTCATTTTGCTTCCTGTTGTTTTCTGGAAATGAATCACCTGTCAGTGAAATTCTTTGAATGCCTTTAGAACAATCATTAGATTGGTCTGCTGATACATATTCTTTAAATTTGTATAGGTAAGCTCTTCTTTAAATATTGAATTATCAGCAGGTTTTATCTAGTCTTGTGTATATTTGCTGTGTTGCATTGGCCTCATCAAATAGATAATTTAGCTCTTACAAACCTTATCAGAGTGTTTAACTACTAAGACAGTTTGTTTTTAATTTATTCAGCAGTATGTGAAAGTAAAGATTTACCTGATACAGTTAGAACAGTATTAAAACAAGAAATGAATCGTCTTTTTGGAGCAACAAATCCAAAGAATTTTAATGAAACTTTTCTGAAAAGGAATTCTGATTCATTGCCACACAGATTATCAGGTAATCACTTTATTTTATCCCTCTCTCAGCCTTCTAAAACAACTTCAGTATTTATTTTAATAGATAAGTGAAAGGTAGAGTACACATTTTTAGCACAGAAAGAGGCATCATGTGTATTTTACATTTTAATCCTGTGAAAATAGGCAACTTAAATATGCTTCCTAAGCTGTGTGCGGTGGTGCATACCTGTAGTCCCAGCTATTTGGGAAACTGAGGTAGAAGAATCACTTGATCCCAGGAGTTCAAGGCCAATCTGGGCAACATAGCAAGACCCTGTCTCAAATATATACATACATACATACACACACACACACACACACACACACACATTTTCTACACATTTTTAAATTTCTTAAGACAAAATTATTACTGTGAATCAAGGTCCATCGTCTCTTGGCTCAGCACTGGCGTTACAAAGAAGCAAGTATAACTAAATTTAAATGTGTATCATACAATAGAGAAGGAGCTTTTTCTTTCATTTCATTATATTCTTGTAATTCACTCAAATGTGACCATCATCTTCCATTTCTCATGCTTATTGCAGGTATCAAATTTGACAATGGTAAATAACCTGGAACTGTCTGATAGTTTATGGGAAAAATCTGGACTTTGTGGGACCATGTGGGTAGTGCTTTAGTGGTATGCTTTCAAAATACCTGGCTAAGAAGCCCAGCAGCTTTGTGTGCCGTTGTGGAATCCTCAACTCAGTTTTTTGGCACATAGTATTGAGATTGGGTATTCCCTTCACCCCCAAATTATTATGCTCATTTTAGAAAGAAGACTATCCATGGTCCCACCACAGAGTATTATTACTAGAATATTTATATTTCTTCATAGTCTCTTTTACTGTGCATATTTTATGTATACATTATATTTTATGGGATAGATATACATGATATACCTTAATCATTTTGACAGTTTACCTATTTTTGATGGTTAGGCTATTTCTGGTCTACCCTCAGGATTTTTTTTTTTTAAATAACAGTGTCTCCTGTGGCTATTCCCATTTTTCTAATAAAGTGCCACACCCTGTGTGCACATATAACCTGCATTTTATATTTGAATAGGTAGAGGATAAAATGTTGGTTTTACTTGAAATAAAACAAATTTCCTTTTCCCCTCTCATTTAGCTGCCAAAATGGTATATTATTTAGATCCTTCTAGTCAGAAGCGAGCTATAGAGTTGGCAACAACACTTGATGAATCCCTCACTAACAGAAACCTCCAGGTAAAGAGTTTTCGTAATCTCTACGTAAGAATACCTGACTGCTTTTTGTTTCTCTTTTCACCAAGAAAAATAGCTTTTTTGTTGCTTATGTGTACTCTTCTTCAAACCATTAAGAATCTGTGTCAGAAATAGCTCATCTAAAATTTATTTAGGGTTTTGTGTGTGTGTATATATATATCTATACACACACACACCAGGCTACTTAGCATTCAGTAACTAGTTTCACATCTGTAATTTGGAATGACTTTTTTAGAAATATGTTTTAGTAAAATCATATATATGTTTCATATGTTATTTTTAGATTTCAGCTCGTCTGCATTTCTGAGCAAGCAGTGGTCTCAGTGAATATTCTGACATATTTAAGGTTTATTTACCAGGAACTAAATTATTAGGTTGATGCAAAAGTAATTGCAGTCTCTGACTGTGAATGTTAAATCATTATAACTAGGCTCAAATACAACTTTATTAATCAAAATAGGAACCATTACAATCAACACATTTTTGCCAATGAAAAACAAGTTTGTTTATCTCTGTAGCATAAAAATCCATGCTTCAGGATTCAGTGAACTCTTGGAAAGCATTTTCTGCATCCTGCTGCTTGTGGAAGCATTTTCCCTGCAAGAAGTTGTCGAGATGTAGTCGGTTGGTGGTAGGTCAGATGAATATGGCAGATGAGGCAAAACTTCATAGCCCAGTTCATTCAACTTTTGAAGCGTTGGTCCTGCGATGTGCGGTCGGGCACTGTCATGGAGAAGAATTGGGCCCTTTCTGTTGACCGGTGCTGGCTGCAGGCATTGCAGTTTTCAGTGCATCTCATTGATTTGCTGAGCGTACTTCTCAGATGTAATGGTTTCGCCAGGATTCAGAAAGTTGTGGTGGATCAGACTGGCAGCAGACCACCAAACATGACCATTTTTTGGTGCAAGTTTGGCTTTGGGAAGTGCTTTGGAGTTGGTTCTCAGTCCACGCACTGAGCTGGTCCTTGCCAGTTGCCACTTTTCATTGCACGTCACAATCCGATTGAGAAATGGTTCGTTGTTGTTGCGTACAATAAGTGAAGGCGACACTTCAAAACAATGATTGTTTTGATTTTCAGTCAGCTCATGAGGCACCTACTTAACGAGCTTTTTCACTTTTCCAATTTGCTTCAAATGCCAAACGACTGTAGAATGGTCGACAAGGAGTTCTTCGGCAACTTCTCATGTAGTTGTAAGAGGATCAGCTTTTATGCTTGCTCTCGATTGTTGTCAACTTCCTGTGGCTGGCCACTGTGCTCCTCATCTTCAAGGCTCTCATCTCCTTTGCAAAACTTCTTGAACCACCACCGCACTGTACGTTTGTTAGCTGTTCCTAGGCCAAATGTGTTGTTGATGTTGCAAGTTGTCTCCACTACTTTATGACCCATTTTGAACTCGAATAAGAAAATTGCTCGAATTTGCTTTTTTATCTAACATAATTTCCATAGTCTAAAATAAATATAAAATAAACAAGTAA
>RJWJ010028721.1:0-21180 GCA_004363605.1 Indri indri | reverse complement strand
GTTTTTCCACATCTGTTATTTATTCTTATCCATTTCTTTCATTGTTTGTTTTCTTAATTGGTAAAATATTTTGGCTGCTATAATCCTTGTTTTACGTTATAGTCTTGGCTTCCAGAGAAGTGCACAAATTTGGGCTTTTCTAAGAAATTTACATTTGTTGCTCAAATTCTAGTTCTCCACTGCTCACAGAATGAAGTTTAATTTTTTAAGTATTTAAACTCTGTCCCCTCCCCCCAACACAAATCTTAGCCATTTCTGAATTTATTTTATTCTCAGTCAAAAGTATTTATTCTCTGTCCCCTGAACTTGACTGATTGTTTCAGCTTCTAAAATTTTGCTAATGCTATTTGCCTACCTGGAAAATCCTCTTTTCTTGCTTCCTATTCACATCCTATCTATGTACATTTCTAAACCCAGCTCAAATCTTTTTTTTCCCTGAAGGACTGCTACCAACAAGCTTTGTGTGTAGGACCTGAGTTTCTTATCTGTAAAATGAAGTTTAGAATGGATATTTTCTGGAGTTCCTTCTTACTTAAAATTCTATTTTAAAATCTTACCAATCAGCTCTAGCCCATAGTATTCTCTGAACTTTAATAGCAACTATTGTCTTTATTATTCACTTGGTATTAATTATATAGTACCTTGTGATGGATTGTGTTCTTATTTATCGATTCCTTATCCTTTTTGACATTATGCTTTATTGTTGAGATTTAAGAAATTGAACCATAGAAAGTATGATACAATGGAAAGAAGACTGGCCTAGGAGTTGAAAGATTTTTGTTCTAGTATAGCCTCTAGGCAAGTTACTTAATCGTTACAAGATATAAATTTATTAAGGAGAGTCACTCAAGGGCTTCATAACTGGAAACGATACCTTTATGGGAAAAAAATCTAAGGTGGTGATTTGAATTTGAGATTTTTTTTGAGACAGTAATAAGGATTTTGTGGCATATTTCATTAGAATCCATTGCCTTGTGTGTGTTTTGAGTTAATGTTTTCATGCAATAGTGTTTACTGCTTAGTTTAAGTTTGGTTGTAACTATTTATGAGGCATAGTAGTTAAAATTCTTATAAACTGCTAGTGGTTATTTACCATGGAAAAACCATTAGTAGTTATTTACTTTGGAGTAGGATTGATACAATGATTGAAAATGCTATATTTTAAATTCAGTATGGAGCATCTTATCCAAGCTAGTATTTGCAGCAGCTTATAGACAAAGTTGTATGCAAGTCAATGGAGGTTTATGTACATCCCTTAAAATTGAAAGCTGTTTGGAAGGAAGAAGGTGAGAAATTGCCACATTCTCTAAGCTTTTCCTTTCCTTTCTGTAGATGGCAGGAGGTCAGTTATAAAAGTCTTCCCTTTTACGTGCTTAAATGTTGTAGTTCTCTTGCTCATAAGGAAGGACAGAATAGAGTGGGGAACCTGCGGCCACATGTGGCCTTCTGGATCCTTAAGTGCAGCCTTTTGACTGAATCCAAATTTGGTTGGATGTGAAGTTTGGATTTGATCGAGGGGCCACACTTGTGGATCTGGCGGGGGCCACGTGTGTTTCCAAGGCCACAGGTTCCGCATGCAGCAAGGTTGTTTTCTAGGTCAGGAAAGGACGTTACATTAGCTGGGATAACAAAAGTTTAGGTTAAACTGGGTGGGATCAGCTGTCTCTATAATTGGATCTTCTGGGGAGAACTTGAGAGAAGTCAAACACAGTAGTCCCCTCTTATCCTTGGAGGATACATTCTAAGGTCCCCAGTAAATCCTGAAACCATGGATAGTAGGGAACCGTACGTATGCTATGTTTTTTCCTATACTTACATGCCTATGATAAGGTTTAATTTATAAATTAGGCACAGTATGAGATTAGCAACAATAACCAATAAATAGAACAATTATAGCAATATACTGTAATAAAAGTTATGTGAAATATCTTATCAAACTATCTTATTGTACTGTTCTCACTCACTTTTCAGACTTTGAGATAACTGAAATCTAGAAAGCAATGCCACAGAGAAGGGGGAGGGGGGAAGTAGTATTCCTAAACTTGCAAAACTGAAGTAGTGCCTCAGACCCAAGAGTTCTACTTAGATCCTTCCATATGAAGAGTTTTATACACTATATTGTAAAGAGTAAGAATAATGCAAAAATACATTATTTGGGGAAAGAGAGGCAGTTAACCTGTGAACTGAGGCACCCAGTTTTTATATTGGTTATGGTATTCGTTTTCTGCTTTAAGATATTAATACTAAGAGAAAAGATTGTTCTGTTTGTGTTGCGCTAATTTCCATAATGACTGTAACTCACCCAAATTGGTAAGAAAGTATGTGAATAAAATTTATTCTTAGGGCAAGGGAAGTGGGGCAGTTCTGAAGGCTGGGAAGTCCAAGATCAAGGTGCTACCTGATTTGATTCCTGGTGAGGGCTCTTTTCCTGGCTTGTAGACTACTGCCTTCTTGCTTTGTGCTCACATGGCCTTTCTTGGGTGCATGTGGACAGAGCTCAGGTGTCTTTTCCTTTTCTTATAAAGACACCAGCTCTATCAGATGAGGGCTCCACCCTTACGGACCTCACTTAACCTCTGTTACCGCCTGAGACCCCTATCTCCAAATACAGTCACATTAGGGGTTAGGACTTAAGCATAAGAATTTGGGTGAGGGGGGACACAGTCCAGTGTATAGCAGTTGCCATTGTTGTTTTTTTGTTTGTTTGTTTTTTTGAGACAGAGCCTCACTCTGTTGCCCGGGCTAGAATGCCGTGGCATCAGCCTAGCTCACAGAAACCTCAAACTCCTGGGCTCAAGGGATCCTGCAGCCTCAGCCTCCCAAGTATCTGGGACTACAGGCATGCACCACCATGCCCAGCTAATTTTTTCTATATATTTTTTGTTGTCCAGCTAATTTCTCTCTCTATTTTTAGTAGAGACGGGGTCTCGCTCTTGCTCAGGCTGGTCTTGAACTCATGACCTCGAGTGATCCTCCTGCCTCGGCCTCCCAGAGTGCTAGGATTACAGGTGTGAACCACCACACCCGGCCAGCAGTTGCCATTTTTGAATGTTGAAAAGTATTCAATTAACAGTCTTAGAATTGCAGTATGTCCTTCTGCCACTTGGTGGTACTGCAGTATAATAGAAGCAGCACTGCTTGAAAGCGGGAAACCACCAGTTAAGTCTTAGTTGTAAACCAGATCGTTATTCCATTCTTTAAAATTTATTAATGCCTCATTTTTTCCTTTTAATTTTTACTTGTATTAATATACAGGGAAAGGTTTTGTCCTAATTTTCTGGCTGCTAATTAAACTTAGGCTGGTATCTTAAGCATTTCTTTTTTAAGTTACATGGTTCTACCATGGATGCTTACCCTTAAGTTGCTAATAGCATTTTTATTTGGCTTATTATAGCATTCCTACAGTTATGTTATTATTATATATGGCACTACTGAGGTGTTTTGTTATGCTATAGCAGAATTTGACACATCCCAAAACAGGACTGTGTATGTGAGCTGAGCCTACAGCAGCTCTGGTAAACAAGCTTTTCTAGGAGAAGGTATAAATAAGTATCAATAGAAAGCTAAGGGCAGTCTTAAGTAATTTCCAATCTTCTATTTGACCTCTTGGTTCACCTTCATTAATTTGATTATTTGTGAACAATTTTATTCAGTGAAATATTTAGGACCATCAAAAGACAAAATTACAAAAAATTTAAAGATTAGGACTGGCTTTATTTGTGATTCGAGAATCAGGCAACACTTCATTCCATAAAATAGAATGAATGTTCCGATTAGCTGAACAGAGGAACTTGGGGTTTTTTCCTTTAAATTCTTTTATTGTTTTGTTTTAATTTTTTTAGAAACGAGGTCTCACTCTCCCCCAGGCTGGAGTGCAGTGGCCCGATCATAGCTGACCGTAGCCTTGAAATCCTGTGTGCGAGTGATCCTCCTGCCTCAGCTTCCCTAGTAGATAAGACATGCACCACCACACTCATCTAATTTTTTAATTTTTTTGTAGAGATGGGGTCTTGCTGGTCTAGGCTGGTCATGAACAAGGTTGGTTTTAAAGACAGAAAAGGATGGAGGAAAGCAGAAACAGAAAACAAAACACAGATTGGTCTTTTCAGTTACTTTCACTGTGAAAGTTAAAGCAAAGGGGACTTCCTTATGACCATTGAAACTGGGCTGTTTGGGGATTTGGCTGTTATCTCTCCCTCTCCTGTTTTCTTGAAGGTCAGATAAACAACTTACTAATAGTTTTGGTTTGGTGACATGGGACACACAGGACTTTAGCATGAGTAACTCCATTTTGGTTTGGTCTGTTGGGGCCTAGTATAGGAGATCAGTCCAAACCATGGCTTCCTGTAAATTTTATTTAACAGGACAAAGATGTGAAAAATGTTTCCTAGATATTATTGAAGGCATAATAACCTCAGTGTATTTTTGTTGTCATTTGTTGTGAAACACCAAATGATACTTGGCAGTTCACTTGTAGTTTCAATATTTCATACTGTGGTTTATTATTTGGCAAAACAACATGTTTTATTGTAATGCGGCTGACTTCAGTATGATTTAATTCACAGAATTTGTACAGAGAAACTACTGGTTGGCTTAGTCCACCTCTTTCCATAGGCTTATAGGACAAATATTATAAACAATTTCATTGTCTCCCTGTGCCAGTTCTCTTTAGGTAACACTTCTTAAAAAGCCTTTTACATGGGGATTTTTATTTGATAACATTTGAGAAGTTAATGCTGTTCCATGTGCCAGAAAAATTAACTATGTATTATACATAGTTAATAATACAATAATAGGTTTGATTTATAGAAGGTATGGCATTAAAATTTGTTTCTGGAGTCTGTACATATAAGTCAGCTATTAAAACTTATTCCTGGTAGATATTTGATGAGAGCGAATGCCTAATTTTAGAGGCAAATCTATCTATGTCACTTTTAGGATTGAGAGGTGTTTTCTCTGTTATTTTTGTTCTGGCTTTGGTTGTACAGTTTGAAGCTGCGTGGATTAGTGCTGATGGCCCTTTTCATTTTGCCTCATATTGTACCACTCCCTTTTACATGTAATTCTTTAGTTGCAGCCATGTCCAGCTATCTAAATGGAATGCCGTTTTCTTCTTATTTATGTGGCAAACTCCTATTCATCTTTTAAGTCCTAGCTCCAGGTTGTCCAGCAGAATAAGATGCTGTCCATGACAGACTTCCAGAGGTGACCACCCCAACTCTCACACACCTTTACAAAAGGCTGAGTTAAGCACCCTCTTCCTATCTCTTAACACTTAAACGTCAAATTACAATTAATTTTTTTTTCCTTTTTCAGACTGAACCCCTTAAAGGACAGTGCTTGCTTTATTCATTACTGAATTCACTGGCTAGGCACACAGTACATATCTGAATGAATGTACTAAAACAAACTAAGCATTTGGGTTACGTATGACTTCATAAAAATTACATGAATAATGAGATAATTTCAAATAAAAGAGTAGGGAGAGTAATACAAAGACTAGACCCTGGTTAATGTTTTGCCATATTTACTTTATTACTTTTGATGTGTGTGTGTATATGGTTTTTATTATTATTGCTGAATTATTTAAGAGTAAATTGCAGACAAAATGCCCCTTTATATTTAAATATATACTTCTGCATATCTTTTAAAAACAAAGAACTCTCTTAGGGTAATCACAGTGTGATTATCAAATGCAGGAATGTAACATTGATGTGCTGTTATCTAATGGACAGTTCATATTCAGATATGCTATTTGCTCATTATGATCCTTTCTGCAGTTTCACCCTAACACCCATCTAGGATCCTATCCAGGCTCATTTATTGCATTTGCATTTAGTTGGTATGTCTTTCAGTCTCCTTTAATCTGAAACAGTTCCTCTATCCTTCAATACTTTTTTTTATCCAGTTAGATACTATTTGTAACACATAGATAATAGGTTCTGCCAACAAGGAATTTAGATTATGCAATTTACGTTTAGCATGGTTCCTAATTATTATACAGATTTATGTGACTAGCTATGTATACTTATTTCTGATAATGAGGTATTATTTAAAGAAGGGATTATGTAAAAATAGAATTAAGAACCATATATAAATTATTTTTTAAACCTTTTTCTGTTGAAGCTAAAATATATAAAGTACACTAATCTTAACTAAACAGTTTATTCATTTTTATATGTGTATGTACCTGTGAAACCGCCACCCAGATCAAGATACAGAACATGGCCAGCACGGTGGCTCACGCCTGTAATCCTAGCCTTTGGGTAGGCCAAGGTGGGAGGATCACTTGAGGTCAAGAGTTCGAGACCATCCTGAGCAAGAGCAAGACTATACTAAAGTCTCTACTAAAAATAGGAAAGAATTAGCCAGGCAACTACAAATAGAAAAATTAGCCAGGCTTGGTGGTGCATACTTGCAGTCCCAGCCACTTGGAAGGCTGAGGCAGGAGGATCACTTTAGCCCAGGAGTTTGAGGTTGCTGTGAGCTAGGCTGGTGCCACAGCACTCTAGCCCAGGCAAGAGATACAGAACCCTTATAGCACCTTAGAAGAGTCCTGCCTGCCACTTCCCAGTCAATACCCACTTTTTCCACACTTACTGAAGGGACTCATTGTTTTGCCTTCTGTTACCATTGATTAGTTTTACTTGTTCTTGAGCTTTGTATAAATAAAATTTTGCAGTTGTGACTTTTTTTTGTTTTTGGCTTCTTTGGCTCAACATAATGCCTGTGAGATTCATCTTGTTGCATGTATCCATAGTTGGTTCTTTTTATTCTTTGTAATATTCCAGTGTACAAATATTGTAACTTTGTCCATTTTCTTATACATTGGATTGTATCCAGTTTTTGCTACTATGAATAAAGCTGCTGTGCCTATTTCTTGTATATGCCCTTTGAGGGAAGGAAACCCATGTTTCTCTAAGACTGGGCTTGCTGAGCAATAGGGAGGCTACTGCCAATAGTTTTCCAAGTAGTTGTACCAACTTACATTCCCAACAGCAGTGAATGGATCATTCATTTAAAAAATGGATCATTTTTTAAATTGTCAATTTAAAAAATTTTTAGCTGCTCTAGTGGGAATGTAATGGTTTATTATTGTGGTTTTAACTTCCATTTTCCTGAAGTTTAATGATGTTGAGCACCTTGTCATGTTTGTTCTTAATGGCCATTGGAGTATCCCCTTTTATTAAGTACCCATTTATATATTACCTATTTTTTAAAAGTTGAGTTACTTGTCTTATCGATATGCATATGTGTATATACATAATTTTTAGTATATATTGGATATGAGTGGATTGTGTCTTTATGTTTTCCCTTTGACTCTTTTAATGGTGTCTTTAATTAAGAGAAACAATTTCATATATTGATATGTAAACTT
The DNA here is from genome assembly GCA_004363605.1 of Indri indri. NCBI lineage: Eukaryota > Metazoa > Chordata > Mammalia > Primates > Indriidae > Indri > Indri indri. The sequence goes on along the minus strand of RJWJ010028721.1, from coordinate 13,802 downwards.
TTAGGTAAACTCTTCTTTATTATTACACTTATAAATCTAATAACCCATTAAGATTGATTTATTAATCAAAAATGTTTTTAAGCTCTCTCTAAAGCAGTAGATTAGACCTTAGTTTCAAAGAAGAAAAACCAAAGCATCTGGACTTTTGCTCTAATGGGAATGCTCAGACAGCTTGCATGAATTATAAGATAAATCCATGTGATTGATGGTTTAATTACATCATCTTCTATATATAAATGTTAAGATTTGGGAAGGTGGGAAACCATGAAACCTCTTTCACTGAGCATTCAGAATTTTATTCCGGGAAAGGTGTATACTTTTGGTATGTTTGAATGTCAGTGGACTGTTTCTGTGTATACCCAAAGTACCAGATGTGGATATAGAGAAATGTAGGACACAAGAACTTTCTTTTTTTGAATATCACATTTATATTTCTGTACCCATTCCACTATTTCCAGAAGTAGTAAATACAAATAATGTCTCCCCCTTTCTGAATTTTCGTCTTTGAAATGAATTTTAATGAACTGGAAGTCTACCAGCTAAAAGTGAAAATTTCATCCACATTTGTTATTTCCAGGTCTTTGAAGAAACCGGTTTTGATATCAAAGACTATATTTGTAAGGATGATTACATTGAACTTCGAATCAATGACCAGCTTGCTCGTTTGTACATTATTCCAGGAATTCCGAAAGACACAAAATTTAACCCGAAAACCAGGAGAGAAATTCGGGTATGTAACAATTGGTAGTATTTTCAGGTTGCTGGACAGTATCCTAATTGAATGAAGTAGGAAATTTCTTTTAGAAACTCCTTCATATTAATTAACTAAATGAATTATTTTCTTTTGTGTTTCAGAACATTGAGTGGTTCTCCATTGAGAAATTGCCTTGTCATAGAAATGATATGACCCCAAAATCCAAACTTGGTTTGGCACCTAACAAATTTTTTATGGCCATTCCCTTTATCAGGTATGTTCGTATTTCTTTAAAAATAGCCTTCGTGATTCTGGTAGTTTCTTTCCATAGCCAGATTTTAAAAGTGAATTCTTTTTTTGTTTTGTTTTGTTTTTGTTTTTTGAGACAGTGTCTCACTCTGTTGCCTGGGCTAGAGTGCAGTCATATCATTATAGCACACTGCAACCTCAAACTCCTGAGCTCAGACTATCCTGCTGCCTCAGCCTCCTAGAGTAGCTGGGACTACAGGCACATACCACCACACCTGGCTAATTTTTCTATTTTTTATAGAGACGGAGTCTCATTGGGTTGCACAGGCTAGTCTCATACTCCTGGCCTCAAGCAATCCTCTCACCTTGGCCTAAAAGTGAATTCTTACTTCCATAGACCATTAAGGGACTGGCTTTCTCGAAGATTTGGAGATTCCTCAGACAGTGACAATGGATTTTCCTCAGCTGGTAGCACACCAGCTAAACCTTACACTGTGGAAAAATTGAGGTAAAGAAATACATTTATGGAATTATTGAAGATATTGAATTGACTATATTGAATATAATCGAATATATTGAATTCTGACTTCCTGATAGTTTTTTTTAATATGGTAGCATTTTGCTTCTAAAGTTTGCAGAGGTATAGGATTCCTTTTTATAGTTACTATTTCGTTATTGGTCTCACAGGTAATAGAAGATTTTTAAAAGATGTAAAAGGTTAATTGCAGTTGGAAAGGAGCTTCAGGCACATTTTAAAATAGTATACTCAAGAGGATACCAACTTTTCAGGTGGATAGATAGAACACTAGGAAAAGAAAAACTTGTGTGTGTTCACAGTGTTATTATACTTCTCTGTTCTCATAGACAGCTTTAGAGATAAGGGAATTTGTGAAGACGATTGGTTGGGATGTTGAGGTCTGTTTTTGTGCAGGGGAAGATGATGGATGCTGATATATAATTTGTTAAAATCAAAGAAAGAATGGCAAAGACTTGGGCTTGCTTTTTTTTCCTTTCCCTAGCATAGGTTGTGTATTATAAAGAGTATTATATGGACATGAACTATGAAGAACATTTTCTTGCTTGGAACTTAATTGCATCCAAATCACACTTACAGAGTAGGCTGGGGAAGTAACTTTATTAAATAAGCATATAATTTTGGCATCAGTTTATTAGAACTTTACCTATGTTAGGTTCAGAGAGAGTCGATTTTTACATTTTCTCCAATTTCGATGTTATGCTTTTATCATAGAGCTTCAGAAACTAAGAGGAGTAAACCACATGTATAATCAATAGCTTTAAAATAGGTAGCATTCTATTTTAGATGGGTTTTATGAGGACAGGAGCTTAGACTAAATGCCTAGAGATGCTTTTCAGAATCTGTGGTTATAATCACCAAATTATATACTGCAGAAACAAGTGAAACAGTATAGAAAAAGTAAGGTAGACAGGAATGCAGCCAAGATAAAAAGAAACAACTACACTGCCAAAAAAATTAGGAAATAATGACAGTGTTTGAAAAAAGAATTATATGAATGTTCATGTTTGGAAGAATCTGTCGACCATAGTGTGTGTGGTATGAGTTCCCTATCTTAGTCCAAGGGTTTGTGGTCTTGGTGAGTGGGTAAGGAGACGGTAAAGCAACTTCTTTAACCAAATTTCAGGTTTTTATGTGTGTTTTTAGAATACAGACTAATGTCTGTTATGTGTTGGAGGAAATATCTGAATTGTATCTAGAAAAAGGATAGACTGAAATTTTATTATTTTTAAATGGGAAAGGAGAAAGAATCCTGAAGTATTCTGAAACAATCTTACTATAATGTGATTCTTGGGATCAGTGATTCTGGAATATATTATACATGGAAGTGGTACTATATAATGAGATTTCTTACCTTATATTGCAAATTACTGTCTGAGTACAATCTTTCAAAATTGGATTCTTTTGAATAAGAATTTGAGACTGGATATTTATTTAATTTGTTAATCCATTGTCTGTGCCCCTTAATTTTTTGCTTTAGAAAATAGCTTAATTTCTCAGATCCTCTTATGGTATGGATGGGATCCATAACTGACCTGTACAGGATCAAATTCTGTACTTCAAACATCCTAGCAAGAATATGAGTTGCTTGTCCTATTAATAAGGAAAATGTACTTACATTCATTTCAGCTAAATTTAGAAATAATTATTTTCTTCAGATTTTTAACAGCACAGTATAATCACTTACAGGGAGGAGGTAGTATGGATAATTTTTAAATGTATGGGATGAAATAATAGGTTATATTAATTGATTCAAGGAATATTTATTGAATACCAGGCACTTCTCTAGATGCTAGGGATAAAGTTGTAGCCAAAGTAAACAAGAATTTTTGCCCTCTTAGAACTCATATTCCATTGGGGGGAGATAGACGATAAATAAGAAAGTGAAATATTTCGTCTGTAAAATAAACTGTTCAGGTGGCAAAAGAACTATAAGTGAAAACTTTCTGATCTGATTTTTATTTTTAAAATCTTGTTACAGTCGAACCAAATTCCGCCACAGTCAGCAGTTATTTCCTGATGGTTCTCCTGGTGACCAGTGGGTAAAGCACAGGCAGCCACTGCAGCAAAAGCCATATAATAATCATTCGGAAATGTCTGACCTTTTAAAAGCAAAGGTGAGTGATGCACAATTAAAATTTTTCAGAAATTTAGATCATTTGGCTTTGAAATCATTCTAAACTGAGGCATTGCATATTAAGTTACAGAGCTCTGAATTGTTGATCAAAGGCTGCTGTGTTCTTTACTTGTGATTTGAAACAGGGCTGAGACTCCTTAATATTTATAGCTTAGGTATAAATCCAGTAAAGTAAGTAATAGGAGTTAATATCCGACTTTGATGTACATGCTGCCAGTGAAAGGTTCTTTTAAAAACAAGTCACGAGGGAAATATCTTCCAATTTAAGATAAATAAGATCTATTGGCTTTTGTTTGGGGAAAAATTAACCATGTATTGTTAAAATTTGATTTTCATTATTCTAGTGTATGGTTATATCACAGTTTATTTATCCAATCCACTTTTAATAGACATTTTGCTTGTTTCCAGTTTGGAGCTTTGACAGTGTTGCTATTTTTGATACATGTCTCTTGATGAAAGTACACAATTCTTTTGTGTAACTAAAAGTAACTAAAAGTAGAATTATTGGATCATTGGATAGGCCTGTGTTATTGAGTATATACTTGGAACTCCAATTTTCTCAAGTAATTTATATGCCCAGCAGAATACATGAGAGTTCTAATTGTCCCGCATCCTTACTAATACTTGGTGTTATCTGTCCTTTTTAACTGTCCATTTGGGGACCCCTCTTATTTTTTATTTCCATTTTTCTTTTTAAAAATATACTGGATTTGTGAAAATTAAAAAACTTTTGTGCTTCAGAGGACACTATCAAAAGAGTAAAAGCAGCTTACAAAAGGGGAGAAATACTTGCAAATCATATATGATAAGGGATTAATATCTAAAATATGTGAAGAACTCCTAGAACTCAGTAACAACAACAACAACAGAAAACCCAATGAAAGTATGGGCAAAGGACTTGGATAGTTCTCCAAAGAAGTTATGCAAATGGCCAGTAAGTGTACAAAAAGATGCTCAGCATTATTATTTATTAATTTTTTTACATAACTGCAGCACACAACAACATTATTAATCATTAGGGAAAAGCAAATCAGAACCACAATTAGATACCATTTCTTACGCATCAGGATGGCTATAATAAAAAAGGAAAATAACAAAATAGAAAATAACAAGAGTTGGGAAGGATGTAGAGAAATTGGAGGCCTTGTGCATTCCTGATGGGAATGTAAAATGGTACAGCTGTCTTGGAAAACAGCTTGAGGTTTCTTAAAAAGTTAAAATACAGAGTTACCATATGACTCAGCAATTCTCCTCCTAGGTATATATGCAAAAGAATTTAAAGCAGGGACTTTAACAGATAACTTGTATGTTAATGTTCATAGCGGCATTATTCACGATACTCAGAGGTGGAAACAGCCCATATGCTTGGCAGCAGGTGAAGGGGTAAATAAAGAGTGGTGCATATGAACAATGAAATATTATTCGGTCTTTAAGAAATGAAATTCTGATAACATGCTACAAGTTGGGTGAACCTAGAGGACATTATGCTAAGTGAAATAAGCTGGATACAAAAGGACAAATATTGTGTGATTCTACTTAGATGAGGTACCTAGATTAGACAAATTAATAGAGACAGAAAGTAGACTAGAGATTACCAGAGGCTGGAGGGAAGGAAGAATAGGGAGTAATCGTTTATTGGGCATGAAGTTTGGGATGATGAAAAAAAGTTTGGGAAGCGATAGTGGTGATGGTTGCACAACACTGTGGCTGTTACTTAATGCCACTAAACTATACACTTAAAAGTGATTGAAATGGCAAATTTTATGTATATTGTACCACAATGAAATATAATAATAAATAGGCCGGGCACAGTGGCTGACATCTGTAATCCCAGCACTCTGGGAGACTGAGGCAGGAGGATTGCTTGAGGCCAGGAGTTTGAGACCAGCCTGGGCGACATAGCAAGACCCCATCTCTACAAAAAATAGAAAAATTAGCTGGGTGTGGTGGCACATGCCTGCATTCCTAGCTACTGGGGAGGCTGAGGCAGGAGGATTGCCTGAGCCCAGGCATTGGAGGTTGCAATGAGCTATGATCACACCACTGTATTACACCTCTGTATTTTTCTAGTCTGGGTGACAGAGTGAAACCCTGTCTCTGAAAAGAAAGTTTATGTGTTTTAATTTAAACTTAGGGTTTTTTGGTGGAAAAATTAACTCACGTGAAAGCAGTTTATTTTTTAAATTTTTTTTAAGTGATAGTCTTGCTGTGTCGAGTGCCACCACACCCAGCTAATTTTTAAATTTTTCGTAGAGAGGGAGTCCCATTAATGTTGCCCATGCTGGTCTTGAACTCCTAGCCTCAAGTGATCCTCTGCCTCCCAAAGTGCTGGGATTATAGGTGTGAACCACCATGCCTGGTTTAAAGCAGTTTAATAGCAAGATATAAACAACTGCATATTTAGGTTTTATGTCTAAATTTAGGAATAATGGCCCACATTTTAAAAACACCAGTCTTCATTATTTTGTAAAAAGTGATTATTCATTTGATAGTGCTTATTTGTTTATTAATAATTTAAAGCAGATTTTCAAGGTAGCAGTTGATCACATTTGCTTCCTATTTCCTGCTCTAAGAGCTGTGGCCAGTGTGGCATTCCCTCACAGAGAGGTTCCGTTTATGTATTATAAACCAGATAGAGGACAAGGCAACAGGTGTGGAAGATACTAGGGACCATTATATTTGCTATTTCATACCTTTAGAGAAATCTTGCTTTGCGAAGCCCTATCTTCTATAAAAAAAATTGATATGGTGATTTATGAAAATTGGTCAAGGGGCCAGAGGTTTGCTGAAAACTTGATTGAACCTTGTATTCTTTTGTGCTATTGCATTATACTATAGATTTATGTTTTATTTCTTATTGGAAAAACAGAATCAAAGTATGAGGGGAAATGGCAGAAAACAGTACCAAGACTCACCTAATCAAAAGAAAAGAACAAATGGGGTCCACAGCCAGCCAGCGAAGCAACAGAATTCTTTGATGGTAAGAATTACAGCTCATATGCTAAGTAGGCAGTTCACCCTTTTTAAGAGTGCAGCAAGGGCACTGTCAAGGCACGTTAATGTTACTTGCTTGGATCTTATTTTAATTGATATATTGATAGGATTTTTATGGAGCTAAATTGTACACTATTCACACTAAAAATCTCTTTGGCGACTCTTACAGGTTTATAACATTGATTCAATTGCACATCCAATCTTCACTTTTCTTCCTTTTTAATTTTTTTAGTAAAGATGGGTTCTTGCTTTTTCTCAGGCTGGTCTCAAACTCCTGAGCTCAAGGTATCCTCCTGTCTCAGGCCTCCTAGAGTACTAGGATTATAAGCATGAACCGCTGCGCCCGGCCTAATCTTTGCTTTTTATGTGGCTATTTACATTTATTTTAATGTCACAAAAAAACAACATGTAGTCAAACCAGTTCTACAGCAATTTTTTGGCTAATTGTTTTGTTTGTATTTTTCTAAATATTCTGTGTTACCGTAATGAAGTTAAAAATTGGGAGAAGTTCATCATGTATTTTTTTTTTCTTCAAGTTGATAGAGTTTACAAGATTAAAAATAAACAAAACATCCATAGCCAGTGCCATTGTCATTAGACTAGGCCTGAAGACAAATAGTTGTGAACATTTTAAGGCATTTCCTTTCATTCTTTTATTTAGTTTGTGCTCCAGAAGGTAATTCATAACTAATGGTCTCCTCGCTTATCTTTTCTGTAAGTCCTGACTGATATCTCAATGTTAGATTTTCTTATTGTAGCTTCACCTATTTTTCATTTCTTCAGTAGGGAGTGGTAATAGTAATTTTGAATTTTTAGCAAAAACATTTTACCTGAATTCCCTGGATGCTGTTTATTTAACTTGAGGTATAATGATTCAGTAAATCTATGTTGAAGATTGGTTGGTTTATTAGCAGACTACTTGCCTGTTACTGTTACTTCATTTTTCTCTGATTGAAGTAGTGATAAGAACAAAGGAGACAATAGATGATTTAAAAAGTTTTTAATAAAATTCAACATCAGTTTCTAACGAAAATGGGACAGATACTTTCTTATTGGTAATACTGTACAAATGTTAATTCTCCACAAGTTAATGTATAAAGTCAAGTTGCTACCACTCAAAATCCTTGTATGTTTTTTGGAGGAACTTCACAAATGACTCTCAAGTTTGTTTAGAAGAACTTAAATAGGTTTTTGTAAGTTTTTAAAAAAGAAAGTTAATGGAGAACAAATACATAAACAGTTTATAAGAGAAAAAATAAAAGTGATAAACATGAAAAGTATCAGTATGTGTAGTCAAAGAATGTAAATTAAGATGGGATACCACTTTCTCTCTTCAGATTGCAAAGATGAAAAGATTAATAATACCCAGTTGTATATTATTGAGTGTACGGAGAACACATAAAAATTATGAATTGGTACAACCTTCTGGAGAGGAGTTTAGCTATATCAAAATTCTAAAAAAGTGCTTACTGGCCAGGCTCATGCCTATAATCCTATCACTTTGGGAGGCTGAGGCAGGAGGATCACTTGAGGCCAGGAGTTTGGGACCAGCCTGGGCAATATAGCAAGACCCCTGTTTACAAAAAAAAATGTCAGGTATGGTAGTGTGGGCTTGGAGTCCCAGCTACTGGGGACTGGGGACTGGGGAAGGCTGAGGCAGGAGTATTGCTTGAGTATTGCTGTGTATGATTGGGCCACTGCACTCCAGCCTGGGTAACAGAGTAAGACCCTGTCTCTTAATAAAAACAACAACAATAGAAACACTTATTTTCCTAGAAGGGAAATTTAAAGAATATTCATCCCCTTACTCTTTATATTAATGAAAAGATGGAAACAATGTAAATATCCAAGATGTTATTAACTGTAGAATCATAGATCTATACAGTAGACTACCATGAAATCAGTACAAATGACTATGTAGATTGTATTTATTGAAAAAGGAATTTATTCACAATATATTAGATTTTAAAAGGTTATAGGATGATAGTATTTATCATAATTTCATTTAAAATTTATACAGTTATGTGAAAATATGTGAACATATACATATCTTCATGGAAAAAATGCTGGAAAGATACAGCAATGTTAATAGTAATTAGCTCAAGTTGAGAAATGTAATGAATAATATTTTTCTTTTTCTGATGTCTTTATAATGTGCATGTGATCAAGAATTGAAAAAAGTTTTAGTCGGGTAAACTAAATACAAAATTTCACAAAAAAGACATGGGATGGTGATTATATTCCTGGTTAAATTTTCTCCCTGAGAAATTTGATAATAAAGCTCCTGATTTTTAATATGTTAAATAACTGGAGATTGTGTGTGGGGTGTGTGTGTGTTTTGTTTTTTTTTTTAATAGAAATGTGAAAAGAAACTTCATCCACGAAAACTTCAGGATAATTTTGAAACAGGCAAGTCACTTTCTTTTTAAAATCTCTGTGATTTAGTTGGATTTTACCTAACTTTGATTTTAGTGGCATATATGACGAACTGTGGTAGTTAAGCAGGAAGAGTTGCCTATGTTCTGTAGAAAGAGTTCCTATGTGTGAAGATGTCTAAATATGAAACTGGCTAAAATGAATTAAATGATTAAAAAATGAAATTATTTGCCTTTTGACTGTGCTGTTTGTTTTGTGAATATAAGACTCAGTGCAATGCATGAATATTATAAATAATTATTGGGGATTAGATGGAGAGTGGAAAGAACAAAGTATTGTAAGTGAGGAATCCTCATTCTCATGTACATATAAGGGATGCACTAACTTCAGAAGGGGAACATTTTCCCCTGTTTGAAGGTAATGATGATCAGCTTTTATTTTATTTTATTTTATTTTATTTTTTGAGACAGAGTCTCACTTTGTTGCCCGGGCTAGAGTGCCACGGCGTCAGCCTAGCTCACAGCAACCTCAAACTCCTGGGCTCAAGCAATCCTACTGTCTCAGCCTCCCAAGTAGCTGGGACTACAGGCATGTGCCACCCACCATGCCTGGCTAATTTTTTCTATATATTTTTAGCTGTCCAATTAATTTCTTTCTATTTTTGGTAGAGACAGGGTCTCACTCTTGCTCAGGCTGGTCTCACACTCCTGAGCTCAAATGATCCACCTGCCTCGGCCTCCCAGAGTGCTAGGATTACAGGCGTGAGCCACCGCACCTGGCCGATGATCAGCTTTTAAAGGCAGTACTAAGGATACCTTTTACTACAATGATGCTTGTAATTTCTCTTTCCTTAGTTATGAAAAGTGGGTGTGTTGTCTGATTTGGAAAGTAATTCTAATGAATGTATAAAGCTTTTTGGTAATACTGATTTAATAGGTGTCATTTGGAAGTGCAGTATGCTATTGTTTCTTAGGTGTTATTTTTAATTGTATGAAATTTCTTGTGCAGTGATTTGCATTTATTCGCCATCTAAATTTGAGGCATTCATATAGAAAAGTCGAAGAAGTGAAAAGCAATGTTATATTCCTTCTCTATAATATTGTCTGTGATTTGAGTAAGATAAAAGCTATTTAAAAAGAGATGAAGGAGATGCTTAAACCCTATTACAGAAAGTTAAAGTTAACAATGAATAATTAGGAACTATCATTAGAGTTTAGTTTGATGTAGTCCCACTTGTTTATTTTTGCTTTTGTTGCCTGTGCTTTTGTGTCATAGCCAAAAAAAAAATCATTGCTGAGACCAATGTCCAGGAGCTTTTCCCCTATGTTTTCTTCTGGGAGTGGTATGGTTTCAGGTCTAACGTCGAAGTCTTAACCCATTTTGAGTTCATTTTTGTGTATGGTATAAGATAAGGTCCAGTTTTTTTTTACATGTGGATATCCAGTTTTCTCAGCACCATTTAAGGAAGAATCTATCCTTTGTCCTCATTGGAGTTTAGTACAGAGAATCATGGGGGTAGAAGTCCTCTTAATAGGATTTTTTCTGGTTACCTTGGGTGTTGGGGATATGATAGGCTGATAGTTAAATCTAATCAATGTGCATCCAGAAATCAGTCATTTAATGTTATTTAATCAGTTATTTAATGTTTAGGAACATTAAAAAAGGCACACACTATAACTCAGTATATCCAGCACAGTTGGGCATGATATGGCTATATAAAATGGAGTTGTCTTGAGAAAGAAATATAAAAGGATTCTTGTTCTGGGAGGCCTCATTTCAGACTTAACTTTCTGCCTCTTGACGTGCATTCTAAACCTACTTTCCTGGTCAAGTTCCTGCTCTATTTGAAAGGAAAAAGCCTAGGTAAATTAGAGTTTTGTTGTACTATGATTTTGAATATTTGGATTTTTCTTTGGTTGATATATTCCTGGAAGACTTACTAAACTCTGGCTTTATTTTTCTAGAATTGTAATCTTTACAGTTCTTACAATGTAAATGTACTATTTATAATGCTTTCGTTTTGATCTCTGTCAAGAAGCTCCCATTATGTTAGCATAAAATTCAAGTATAAGAGGTAGATAAAGGGATGCCCATTTTTGAAAGCAAGGGGGTGTCAAAAGTCTTAAAGACAGATTAAAATTTTGAATTTTTGTGTGGAAATAGGCAATAATACAGGGTGTCCCAGAAGTCTTCATGCAAAGGAACAATGTTGTAAAATTTTGTAATGAATATTTTTATAAATAAAGGTATATTTAGCTACAATTTCGCATTTTCCCTGTGTATGGTGACTTTTGGGACATCCTGTAGATCAGAAATTCAATTGAGCACCGATTTAGGGAAAGGAAAATACGTATCTTGGTGGTCCTACTTGGTGTTAAATTTAGAGGGTGGAAGGATAAATGTATACTCTATATGAAGTCCTTTATAACAAAGGCAAAGGGCAGTATTTGATTCTTTAACTAAGATTACTGAGCTTATCTTTTTTAATTTTTTAAACAGATGCTGTTTATGACTTACCTTGCTCCGCTGAAGATCAGTTGCTAGAACATGCCGAGGGACAGTCTGTGGCATGTAATGGACATTGCAAGTTCCCCTTTTCATCCAGAGCCTTTTTGAGTTTTAAGTTTGACCATAACGCTATAATGAAGATCTTGGACCTTTGATAGCAGATGTATTCTAGAAGTCCCAAGATCAGAGACCTGTTGCATTTTAGTGAGTGTCTCCTCAAGCCTTACCTTTCTCAGGTATTTTAAAGAAATGCAGGGAGGCAATGTTTCTGAAGAGATTTTCTGTGCAGAAGAGAAAGTAGAAAGAACACATGAGTTTGCACTGTAAATGCAATTATAACCTTTTATACAGATTTACCTTTTCAGTGTTTGGTACAAGTTTAAGTTGCTTTTTTTGAGGGCATTTATTCTGTGTGACTGTGGGTTTTATTTTATATTCTAGTCAACAAAATAGCGTTTTGAGTTATCAAGTAGCCAGGTTAATGGGAATGCTCTGTCTACCCATTATAGTGATTGTAGTAATAGTTTACTTACATTGAAATTTATAGAAGAAACTTAAAATACCAATTATTAAATGAACGCAAGAGCTGAAGTGTCACAGATGTCAAGATTTCAGGTCATCTACTTCGATGGCATTTCCTGCATTTCTTTGCTTCTAACCACTGAGGCTCTCTGATCTTCTCTGTTTGGAGTTTTGTTGAAAGAATTTATTTAGAGCCAGCTTCTGCAATATAATGTTCACGTTCAAAACGAACTCATAGCACTTGACAAGGACAAAGTCTGCAGTCTGGAGGGGCATTGAGTTGGTGGGGAGTTGACACTGTAGTTTTAAATTTCATGGCATGCAGTAAGTAGTAAACCTATGAGACTGCTAGAGAGAGGGTAGCAGAGAGCATGGAGGCTGGGACCCAGCAGCCATGTTGGGTCATATCTTTACCATCTTGCCTCTAACCCTTTAGTATTATACAATGATATTGTTCTTGTGGAAATTTCTTCTATATTCTAGTTTTGTAAATATGTGTGGAAAACTGACATTATTAGGTTTTACTTTGCATCTCAGTGTTGATCAATGGAAACTGATGTTATATTAGGTTCCAATTTGCAATAGTAGCAGAGACTGACATGCTTTTATTAGCATGCTGAAGCCCCTGGATGGTAGAATGGGAAGGGAGGGGTATGCAGTTTACCCAAGTACAAATAAAGCATTTCACTAGGTTACACATTGTGTATGTTACATGGAAGTAACATACATCACTCCTAGGAATGTATTTTGCTCCTTCAGGATTCTTAAATCCAAATAAGGATGGCAGTGCCCATTTTAAGAAGGATTTCGGCTATAATTGAGGACAATCACCAGGGCTTAAAGGGGCTTTAGTGTTTTGGTTGCATCTGACCTCATTGAAGGTTTTTTTTGGGGGGGGAGGGTGTTTGAGAGAGAGTGTTTGTGTGTCGGGGGTGTGTGCACACATGCATCTATCATATGAATTTAAAAACATTTTTTTTACAGTGGTGTCCACAGAATATTTCTCTGCTTGTAAATGTTATTGCAGAAATCTTTATTCTGTATAGGTAGCTTATTTAATAAGGGTTGTGCTTAACCCTGTGGGATTTTTTTAAAGGAAGGGCTTTTGTAAGGAATTCACTTGGTAGTACTTTGCTTTAGCTTTTAATTAAGTGGCTTGATTTTAAAGGAGAAATTCTATTTATTAATGAAAGTGTCACCCTCTTGGTGCTAAGCAGGAGAATCCACAATTATCACAGTGTGTATCGAATTATGTTATTCAGAATCCTGCATCTTTTAATGTGACAAATTTGTGAATTCTTCTGTGACCTTTGATTTTTAAAGCATTATATAATTGTGTTTGGAAGCTCTTACCGTTCTTTTCAGAAATTTGGCTGCTTTGCTTGGGTCTCCTTGAGCCATATGTATAGTTGGTCCCAGCATTCCAGATTTCTATTAAATTGTTAAGGGAGTGAAAACATAGTTTGCCTGGCAGATGAATAATTTTCACTCGTTAACTGTCATTTGGAAATCATTTAATTTTTAGTGTGTTTTGTATTTTTTTCTGAGTGAGTACTTTGGTCAGTCTTTCTGGTGCCTGCAGAGTTGGATTTTTCAGCTCTCGATACTGAAGTGTGAAAGAGATTAGAGTTAGTTACCAGAAGTATGGCCTCTAATGGTATTGAGCCTTTCCAAGAACCAACAGATTATCTTTATGATTACAGTAGTTTAACTATGGTTAAATGTTATTGCTGTTGTGCTGCTTCATTTAATGCACTGTGGAACAAAATAAGGATATCGTTGGGATG
>RJWJ010028720.1:0-21215 GCA_004363605.1 Indri indri | reverse complement strand
AAAAAAAAAAAAATCTAGACACAGAGCTTACGCTCTTCCCAAAATTAACTCAAAATGGATCACAGACCTAAATGTAAAACACAAAACTATAAAAGTCCTAGAAGAAAACAGGACAAAATGTAGATGACCTTGGGTGTGGTGGTGACTTTTTTACAAATGGCATAATTCATGAAAGAAATAATTAATAAGTTGGACTTCATTAAAATTAAAAACTTCTATTCTGGCCAGGCACAGTGGCTCATGCCGGTAATCCTAGAACTTTGGAAGGCCAAAGCAGGAGGATTGCTTGAGGCCACCATTTTGAGACCAGACTGAGCAAGAGTGAGACTCAGTCTCTACCAAAAATAGAAAAATTAACTGGTGTGATGATGTGTGCCTGTAGTCCCAGCTACTTGGGAGGCTGAGGCAGGCTGAAGCAGGAGAATCACTTGAGCCCAGGAGTTTGAGATTGCAGTGAGCTATAATTATGCCACTGTACTCTAGCCCAGGAGACGGAGCAAGAACCTGTCCCCAGAAAACAAAACAAAACCCTTCTGTTCTGCAAAAGACAATGTCAATAGAATGAGAAAACAAGGCTTGCAGAAGACTTATTTGATAAAGGATGGCTATTCGAAACCCAACAATAAGGGGAAAAATTAAAAATGGACAAAACACTTGAATAGAAAACTCACCAAAGAAGATAAGTAGGTGGCAAATAATCATATGAAAAGATGTTCAATATCATATGTCATTAGGGATTTCAAATTAAAACAACGATAAGCTACTCCTACATACCTATTAGAATGGTGGAAATCCCAAATGCTGGTGAAAATGAGGAGCAATAGGAATTCTCATTCTTTACTAGTGGGAATGCAAAATTTGACAGCCACTCTAGAAGACAGTTTGGTAGTTTCTTGCAAAACTGAACATACTCTTACCATATGATCCAGCAATTGCAGTTTTTGATGTCTATCCAAATGAGTTGAAAATGTATGTGCACACAAAATCCTGTAGACAGATGTTTATAGCAGCTTTGTTCATAATTACCAAAACTAGGAAGCAACAAAGATGTCCCATAGTAGGTGAATGGATAAACATACTATGATGCATCAAGACAATGGAACATTATTCAGCACTAAAAAGAAATGAGCCATCAAACCATGAAAATAAAAGGAGAACACATAAATGCATATTAATAAGTGAAAGAAGCCAATCTGAAACAGCTTCATACTATGTGATTCAAACTGACAACATTCTGGACAAGCCAAATGTGGAGAGCATAAAAAGATTGCTGGTTGTGACACATTAATGGGGAGAGAAGGATGAATAGGTGGAGCACAAAAGATTTTTGAGGACAGGGAAACTATTTTGTATGATACTACAATGGTGGATACATGTCATTATACATTTGCCAAAACTCATAAAATGTACAATACCAAGAGGGAATGCTAATGTGAACTATGGACTTTGGGTGATAATGATGTGTCGACATAGGTTCATCAATTGTAACAAATACACAACTGTGGTGCAGGAAGTCAAGAGTGGGGGAGGTTATGTGCATTGGGGGTGATGAAGGGTATATGGAAACTCCATATGTTTTGTTCAATTTTGCTGTGATCCTAAAACTACTTTAAAAATGAAAGTCTGTTTAATAAAAACAGGTGACAGCTACATGAAGCACACAATCTAGAATTGAATCTTTTTGTTGTTGACACTGGCAAAAAATTAATTGGAACTACAAATTAGATGATAGTGATGTTTCAATGCTAATTTTCTGATTTGACCATTGAATTGGTAGACGAATATCTTTGTAGGGATTATAGAATAAAGCATTTGGGGATGAAGGGGGGTCATACTGATAATTCACTTTCAAGCAGTGTAGATAAAAAGTTATTTATACTGGTCTTACAATTTTTCCATACACTCAGAACTATTTCAGAATAAAACTTATCCTTAACATCTAAAAAAGGAGAAAATGATAAAATATTTCTTGAGACAACACCTTAGTACACTGTTGTGTGGATAGAAGTCATAAAAAGAGGGATGTAAACTGGTAAAGTCTCCAAAAAAATTATTTTTCTTTTAAAAATTTCAAATAAAAAATAATGTTAATAATGGTCTAGTTTTTAGGTTAGTACGGTGCATTCTTGTTGATCGTTTTATTGTTATGGCTAATACCTTGACTATGTATTACATATATTCTTTTGCATGTTAGCTATTATATTAAAAATGATCTAGGACATGTCCCCCTAAAGTACACACTGCATTATGTAAATACAATGACGCATAATCCCAAACAAAATTAATTGACAGCACCCTCCAACAAAACACAATTAACGGTTTTAACTTGTACAACCACTTCGTTTCCCTAGTTTTTTTGTGAAAATTGTTCACTTTAGAGCTTACGCAGTTACAATTTCTTCAAAAAGGAAAAGCAAAGATATTACATGAAGGGTTTAAATTACTGTAAAAGAAATACAGCTAATTACCAGTGACTTCTGAAAAATGACAAAAAATACTCAGCAAATAAATGGTATCATCGTGTAATAGCCAATATGAAATTTAAGTACATGCTCAAGGTAACAACAAAAGAACAAAAGTTTTTTTAAGAATTTGATTATTGTCCAAACAAGCAAAATAGTATTTATCCAAACTATAAAACTTTGTTGAGTTGCCACATTCTTGTCTTATTGGTAGTACTGATTTTAATCACTAGAATGTAATAAGAACAAGTCATTTTGTTAACTGTTCTGTCTTCAGCACCTAGGACAGTGCCCAAGCAAATGTTCAAAAGCAGGTTTTTGTTTAATGAATAATCACATCTGGGAATAATGCACTATAATCTTCTTAGTGCTTATGGCTAACTTAAATAGTTGTAATCTAGACCTGGCCACCAAAATATACTGTACTACATTTAAAACCTCAATAAAAAAAAATCTGAAATGGTCCTCTTTTTTATTTACAAAATTAACAATTATGTAGGTGAAAAATAATTCAACTTTTTATAGTCCCTATTTAATAGTATTTCCATCTTGTTCTTTTAAAAGTTAAGCATTAGAGCTTACAGAAACAAGAACCAGAAAGATGTGAATTTGATATGTTCATTCCTGCCATGGATTCCTTTAAGGAAATTAGGTTACAAGGTGCTGAGGCAGCAGTGAATTGTGGGAAGAGTGGAGAAGGACAAAGAGGCAGGAGATTTTTAATCACAGGCTTTAATTTAAATCAGAAATTTCTGCTGAGAATTCCTTTGATAATTGCTTTTAATTTCTCTATCATTTGTCTTTTATGTTTTTAGCTATATTCATTATGAAGATTTTAAATTTAAAATAATTGTGCATACTGAATTCTCTACTGCCTCAATTTTCATTTCATTACATTCCTTTAATATTATAATGAACACTGTATTCTGATGCATACAGCTATTAAGGAGCATTTGACTAGCCACATACAACTTTAGAAACCTTAGATTCTATTATTATGGTATTCTATTTTAATGCAATCTTATAGCTTTTATTGTTTCTATTATACTGGTTTTCAGATCTAATTAATTTTGCCAGCACAATAGCTTGTTAAAATGCTTTGAGATAGTAAACAGTGGAGATGTATACACAGACACACACACACACGCACACGCATATACACATACAAATGGTTTGATTATTTTAAGTAGTGATTGGATGTTAATTGCTTAAAATGGGTAAATTCATTCAAAACAGTTAAATCTGCTGTGTGCATAAAAAACTACAATATCAAAATAAAAATGTTGGAAGCTCCACACATTTTTAGGAGAGCTACTCCTCTCCTAAAAATATTCAAGAAGCAATTTTATATTTTACCCAAAAGGATTATAAACCAATTTCTAGCCTCAAAAAACCAAACCGTATTTCTAGATACTTTATTGATATTGGGTACCTACTGTATTAGGATGTAAGTTCAACCTACGTTGAAAATGATTTACACAAGATAGACATAATTCTCTAGGTTGATACCTCAGATCTTCTGTTTAAAAATCACCAGCTATTGGCCTGGCATGGTGGCTCATGCTTATAATCCAGTGACTAGGGAGGTTGAGGTGAGAGGATCTTTTGAGCTCAGGAATTCGAGGCTGCAGTGAGCTATGATTGTGCCACTGCACTCCAGCCTAGGCAACAGGGTGAAAATCTCTCTCTAAGAAAGAGAGAGAGAGAGAGAGAGAGAGAGAGAGAGAGAGAGAGAGAGAGAGAGAGAGAGAGAGAGAGAGAGGGAGAACATGAATAAATAGCAATCATAAGGTATCCGGGTTCCTTCTTTCTTCTTGTTTCTACCATCCGTAAAGTGTTGCACCTTCCCTTTAAAAGCATTAACTAGAAGTTGCACACATCAGAAATCATATCCCCGTGGACAGACTTTGATCACATGGCTACACCTAGCTGCAAGGGAGGCAAATCATCTGTCTTTACTCAGAGTAGCCATGGCCCAACTAAAAATTGTGTGAATAAAGAGCAATCTCTACCAAAACAAATGAATGAAATAAAAGCTTGCAAATTAATGAAATTTTATTTTCCATTTAAAATTCTATTTCATAGCTGTATAATTAAGAATTTAGAGCATCTATGTTAAGTGACTATAACAGAATTCCAAAAGGAAGCTAATAGAGAATATTTGAATTTTTTTTCCAATATGGCTTTGAATATTTTACAAAGTAAAACTAGTCCAATGGAGTCAAACTTTTATAGAACATGCTACACACACAAAAATAAAATATTCCTAAAACACAGTGATATGGTTTCATTTACTTACATTTTCCCCCGTGTTGGAGATTGATAATCATTCAGCATTTTTCTCCCTTTTTGCTCTCCTCTTCCCTAAATAAATCCAATTTAGTTCACATGTTCACTTCAGAGGCCATCCTCATTCTATCTCTAAATCTGTATCTCTTCACGCACAAAAACAGGCACACATAGGGTAAGAACAAGAAATTGTATAGCAGCCATCTCACAATCATAAAGGAAACAAGCCTTTGTGTAAAGCTGTTATTGCAGGTAGCAGAGTAGGGAAGCTGAAAGAACTTGGATCCTTCGTAACAAGGTTGAGCTGCTGAATCAACCCATCTCGATGCCATCCCTGGAAGATAATAAATTTTCTTATTTTTAAACTGGCTTAAGTCAATCACTTGTTACACAAAACATTCTAACTGATATATAAATATTTTTAAATAACTTTTTCATTACTTAAAGGAAAATTGGACAATATGACTTCTAGCATTCAGAGAAGCTATTTATAACTCTGAAAAGCAAAATTTCCACAAAAAATTATCCAATTTTCATGAAACAATTCAATATACATTCTGAATGAATTTGGATAGGACTGAAACAATACAACTGAAGTTTTAGATTAATCAAATCAAAACATTTTAATTTATTAAAACATGAATTTCAATAAGAATTCACCAAATCCTGTGTAATTTCTCATCTAATCATTTATGAGTGTAGCCCTCCAGAGTTCGATAGAGTACAAAAATCCAGCACTAAGGAACTGTTTTTCTGCTAAGAGGTGTTTATTAATGTACATTTTTAAACCTTTTTTTTTTTTTTTTTTGCATCAGGCTTATCTTTTCCATAATAAGAATCCTGGAAGCTTACCTATTTTTACCAGGCCAGAAGTGCTGCATTATTCAAATGGAGCTTCAAATGTTCTCACTTTGCACTAGAAATTATCTTTAAAAGGTCTTAGAATAGTTAGACTCTATTGCAAACAAGCAGTTATTTCCCTGACTGAAATAAGGAACTATTATACACTATTTGACTAGCTTTTTTCCTCAACTTTCTTTCTTTTATTTCATTATTATTCTTGATTTATTTACAATTTATTACATTTTATGTCACAAGACACATCGTTATAATTGTCAGTCTTAAGTTTTTGAAAATAACAAAAGGGATAGATGTTTAAGACATCTGAATAAGAAATGAAGTAATATTAATGAGTGATTGAATGTCAATTGCTTGAGTAAAAAAAAAGATCCAATCATTTCTGAGTGGAACATAATCTGGGCTAAGATAATGCTAACAGAACTAAATAAGGTCTCTCAAAAGAGAAATATATTGGTTACTTAAAATTTTATAGAGTACAGAGTATCTCTTACTCATCGCACCTCATCAGATATCAGTTCCCTACATATTAAATGAAAAAATAAAATGCACTGATACATCCTAGCACAAATGTTAGCAAATCATACAAATGAATTGCAGTCTTAGATTAAAAAAAAGAAAAAGTTGATATTAAAGCTTTTTGGTTTCAAAAAGCGTAGAGAAATAGAAAGTGCAGATGTTGATGGATAAGAAAATGATACATTTTGTTTAAGCACATGGAAAGATTATTTTTTTCTTTATTAAAATTTTAAATAAATAAGGACATATGAATACATTTCATATAACTTAGTGGTGATTCTCAAAATCATTACAATGAGATATCAATAACACACAGTTGGTTAAGAGCATTAAACTGGAATGCTAAGGTTTAAACTTTGGCTCTACCACTTACTATGTGTCTTTAGACAAATTAATGAACTTCTCTAGACCTCAATTTCCTCACCCGCAAGATGGGGGTAATGATAGTAATAGTAAATAGTTCATGGGGCTGTTGGAAGGATTAAATATAGATATTTAGAACATTGCATGTCCTCAAAAAATCTGAACTATTATTGGTAACTTCACATGCATAAAAATTGTCAATTCACTCTATATGCATAACAATAGTCAACAATAGTCTATGGTTTTCTATTTCAACTTTTAACAGTCATTCAAATACATAACAATAGATAATTCTTTCACATTGACTTGTTTAGAGCAAAATTAAAACCTTTAGTCTATTTTCTTACCTGTCTAAATGCTTATATCTCCAGCTATATATTTTTAAAATAATAAACACACTAATAATATTCACAAAGTATAAATACAGTTCAACTAGCTAACAAGCTTTTTTTTAATACATTCAATACATTTAACATACTCTAACCACTTATTTGGCACCTTATCAAGGAGAAAAATAATAATGTTTACTATTTTCAACCAGTATATAGGGTATTTTGTTTTCACTTTGTTCAGATAGTTTTTAGACAACTATTTCTTTTTAACCTAACAAGGAATTCATTGCATTTGTGACTTAATCACATTAATTCTGCCCCCAAAATCACAAGTGTTGAGATGCCGTGTGTTACTACCCACTTGGAAGTCAAATTTTTTTTCATAATCATCAAGCATTTGCTGCATACCAGTAAGATTCAGGACATTTCTTGGGCTCCAGGCAAGTAATCTGAAGAACTTTAGAACAGAGAGAATCTCAGAACATGTTGAACAACTCCCTCCTTTTGTAGGTAAAGAAATTGATGCCCACAAAATGACTTAAGAGCAAAGAGAAGCCAGGCAGAGAATTCAAATTTCTGTTTACCACATCTTATTACTTAGTGTTTACAGGTTCCCTGTCTTCAAGTTATGGCCAAATTACTAGAAATCTTGCTTCTCTGTAGAACAGCTGGTGGATTTGATTCTAAAGGCATTATTATTGCCTTTTATAAAGTTGTATTGAGACTTGCAGAAGGTCCTGTCTTCAATTCTACTAAAGATACAGCACTATTAATAGACCAAAAAAAAAAAAAAAAAGAAGAAGAAAATTGGTGATAGCCATAGCCCTATCTAAAGTTTGTGATGAAATCATTATATTATCCTGATTAAAGAAATTGCTGTCCTTTGGTCAATCTGCCCCAGCTATTATCTGAGAACATCTAATCAAAAAGTGCTGGGTGACATGTTCTAACAAGAAAAGATACAGTTGTGAGTTATTAGATGTTGGTTGACCCTTTATTTATAGTGGAAAAAAATAAACTGCAATAAGATATTCTCTGCAATAAGATATTCTTGAATCTAGGCATATTTCTCTGGAGACTGGCAATTTTAATCTTTTAAACAATCAGAATATTTGTATGATATGATCCATCTTCATTGTACCTTATACTCAATAGCAATCAGAGAACAATCTTTTCCTAAGAGTAAAGAAGACAGTTTAGCTGCTCTCTTAGGTAGTATCTAAGCTAAAATACTACCTAATGAATAGTATCTATGTAGATGCCAAATCCTAGAATTCTGCAGAAAATTTCACTCATTTTTTCAACTGCTATTTTTAAGCTGAAATTTCTGATTAATTGCCTTAATCTCTAATTCTGTTTGTTGTTATAAATTCAACCACAGAACAGCCAGGAATTAAGGAGCACTTAAAATGGAGAGAATTTCTATACATTTTGTCTCCAATTTGGCAAAGTATCTTTTTACTATTCCTTGAGATCCATTTGTATCACTCTAATTATTAAAAATAACATGCACACTTAAATACAAATTTGGCAGGATATGAATATTTAAATAATCTTAATATGGACACAATTCTATTACTCTTCTTTTCTTTGTCATACTAGAAAGATAGAGTTTACCTCTCCTTCCTTAGTGGAACTTTTCAAAGAATAAGCCCCCTAGTTCAAGGAAAGGTAAACAATACCTTTGGTGATAATGATTCAGATTCTAGTTTTAATGGTCATCAATGACAAATCTGAAAAAATAGAGTAATGATAGAGTTTATTACAGGATGTGGATATCCAGAGCAGTGAGGAAACTTGCCTCTTATCCCTGGCAAATTCCTGAGACGAAGACCATGAGAACTAAGAGAATAGCGGCTGTGTGTGTGGTCCACCTGAGAAGGTTGGACCGAAGGCACAAATCAGCCAAACAGCAGATTGCTGGGTTGACCATTGTTCTGTGGCCTAAGAATGGTACAGAAGCAGCAATATGCTGATAGACCTGAAGGAGCCTTTCTCAATGGTATTCAATATTGATAGATGATTATTAGCTTGAAATTCTCCTCTCACTTCTAAACCATGGTGCAATCCTCACTGAGTCTCGGGAAGAAGTTTTGTTTCACTGTTGGCGAGGTGTTCAGGCTGTGCTGCAGGATAGATTATCACATGAGTGCAGCCAAGGTTAAAAGACAGATAAATGCCACACAGAGAAAAAATTCAGTGCATGATTCAAGGTCACTGAGAACAGACAACGCACACACCAGGCTCAGGATATACAGCCTTTACTTACAGCAAAAGAGGAAAGAGTACACTGGATCCAGCCACTTGCAATTTGTCTGTTCCCGGTGGCTGGTGGACCCATGCCATGGTCCTTATTGGCAGTGGGGTTGCACATGCCCCCACTTGGTGCTCCAGTGGATGAACCCTGACATCTCCCCTGTGGAATCTGAAATACGGAAAGCTTGGGGCATATGTGAGGACTATTGAGGCATGCGCTCAAGCAGAACAAAGAAGTACACATTGAGTCTGAAAAAGGGAAACATATTCCCACACAAGGCCATAAACCAAGTACAACCTGTGTGGGGCCTATTACCTCTTGGTAAGGCAGCGTTCCCAGCTCACAACCCATTCTTATGTGGCCCAGTGGAGGTGGAAAGACTGTGCACAGGAGACTGCCTTTCCCAAGAAGCTTCAAAAATCACAGCTAGATCATGACATCATTAATTTAGATGCTTTTTAAAACAAATAAATGTGACATCTCCTGCTGAAATGCATTGAAATCAGGCATATGATTTCTTAAAAATTATACAATAGCAAGTATGATAGTAAATCTCTCCTGTCTAAAAAACATAAAAGTAAAATAAATAAAAGTTTCCAAACAGACATTCAGAAATAGCTGACACCAATAACAAAATTATTTTCCCCTCTATCCTTTCATTCTGGCATTTTTTCTTACTCTTTTTTACCTACATCCTTTTTTCCCTAATTAAAATTAAAAGCCATCCTATTTTCCCAAGCTTCTTCAAACTTAGGTCCACTGTCTGCTCAGTAGGCATGACTAACCTCTGTTTAAATGTCATGACCATCTATCTACCTCTGTTTTACTTCCCTCACAGACTTCCCCTTGACATCCTCACCGCTTCTCCTTCTCACTACTTCTCATTACATTCTCACTACTTCTCTTTGACATCCTGAAATCTGCTTTGGTGTATAATGATGGTAGATACCAATATCTCGAAGATATGTATTTGTATAAAAAAGTCACTGATTTTATATGCCCACATAGTCTAATATTTTGCTTATTATCAGTGACTCTTTATGACTATCTCTTTTTCTTATTTGTCTTTCTTCATCCTATGTCTTCTAACCTGCTGATTTTTCAGATGTGCACACACACATAGAGCTGTGTACCTACACACACACACACACACACACATACAGAGCCAGTTGTCCATTTTGACTTAGTGATTTACATTGACTATTTTTATAAAGAAAAAAAATTCAGACCAATTATAAATAATAATAGTGTCTCTAAACACATGATATAGATTCGCAAACTCACACTACTTTTTAGCCAGTCTACATTTGTTGCTTAGTGAATTCAGAAAATAAATGGTTAAAATGCTGGTAGTTTAAAAATAGTTTTTGCTACTTTATTGTACGCTATAAGGATTATTTGGAGAGCCTACCTATGCCAGTGGCAGTTAGTGGTTATCAATAATTAATCCCCTTTGGGCTATAAGGGATTAACCGCTTCTTAACTTCCTCTTAATCATGTATCTTGAACTCTTTGGCTTTACATTTCCTTCAGATAAAAATAAAAAGTCTTCTTTCTATCACAGAGCAATATTAGTCATGCAAGAATAGAAAAGCTTCTCATTAAAGCCCTGAAGCTCATTAGGGAAGTTTAAGTTATTCTAACACTTCTCTGATATTGTTGTATCCATGCAATGAAGAGCCCTGACTTTCCTGCCAGTTAATTGTCTTATATGAGCTGACCTAAAGACCAAAGTACATTTTCTATGCTGTGCAGAATATAGAGTTGTAGCTGCTTTTATTAAAGCAACTAATTAAAAATTTCTTTGCCAAAACACTCTTCTTCCCTTAGTGATATTACATTAGCACATGTTTGTAAGCATGTTATAGATATACTTCATTTTAATACAACTGATGTGTTTCCAACAAGTCAGGGGTATTTCGAACGCGTCTGAGGCGCAGAGAAGATTTCAGGCTGAAGGAAAACTATGCAAAATACTCTGTTAACTGAGGCATTCTGAAGTAAACAGCTATCCCCTAACGTATATTTTCTTATAAAGTCATTGTGAGATCACAGCGATAATATTATTCTATAAAGCTGAAAGAGTACTGGCAAGGCAAAGACTACAATGTAAGAAAGGAAAGAAAGAAAACAAAAAGTCAAAAGAAATAGGACACACAGATTTGGTGATGTAAGAATAAGGACAGGGCAAGGAGAGAAACCTCACCTTCAGAAAGCAAGCCCACCTAAAACTGATCATCAGGGAAATTTGGAAATCATCGGAAGCAATAACAAGCAACCAGGAAAGCCATTTCAGAAAGGGAAGAAGACTCCTGTGTCGTCCACCCCAAAAGATCTCCTTTCTCACTTAGTCCCTGCAGTAAAAAATGTATTCATGAAGCTAACTAAAGTGAGTATCGATTTTAAAGTTTTAGGCATCTCAAACTAAACAGTCAATAGTATGACAAATGCTCTGCATTTTTTAAGTTCCAAGGAAACCACTGGTTAAACAAGTATTAAATTTTCCTACAAGCCTTTACTGTTTCAATGTTTAAGTATGTTAACATATATGGTGAATCTTTAATAGGAAGAGTGTGGACACAGAAATTTTTGCTAAAATTATTTCAAGGTATTAGAGATCAGAGCACCACAAATTATAAAAAAAATTGTATTAAAATACAAATTAAAATGATATTAAGCAAAATGACATTGGAAGACTGTAAATAATTCAATATAAGAATTCAATTAAATCTAATTTATAATACTAAAATGTTGAATACTCTTGTAAGACTAGACATACATGGCTAGTATAGAATAAAATGTCTGTTTCTGACAATACTATGGAGAGGAAAGGCACTGTGCACCAATTAGAAAAAGCAATGGACCCGACTACTCTGCAGGGTTCCAAAGCATTAAGAAATACACAGACGTGAATGGGGTATAGTAACACACACCTGTAATCTCAGCTATTTAGGCGGCTGAGTTGGGATGATCCCTTGAGCCCAGGAGTTCCAGACCAGGCTGGGCATCATATCAAGACCCTCACCTCAAAAAAATAAAGAAAGAAATATGCAGACAAATTAAATTATGTGGCTGTTTGATATCCTTCAGATTAAAACTGGGATAAGAATGCATATAGTCACAAGTTTCCATAAGCTTGAGGAGGAAAAACAAATGATAGATAGAAAAGGCCTAACTCCCCAAAGTGCTCAAACTGTTTTGGTTTTCTTAGCATATCCCAAATATCAGACACCTTATAAAATGTTCCTCACTATTTATATGCATTGTTACTTCATAAAACATAGGAATTCTGGTATCATTGTACATAAGCTATGTTATGAAGGCCTTAAACTTTTCAGTTACCACTGATAAACAGGATCCTATTTTAATGGACATATAACCAATGTGATCTGTGATGTTAGGCCAGATTTCTTGCTGGAAACCCAGGTTTTGACTTAAGCAACTAGTGAATAGTGAACAAGGAATAAAGAGAAACCTGAAGGGAAGGCATAAGGAGTTGATAAGTTTAGTTGTCACATTGATCTGGAGGCACCTATGTGACATTAGGTAGAGATTTTCAGTAATTCATTGAATATTTACAATTGAAGTTTGAAAACAAATTGGCCTAAAGATGAAGATTTGTGATTCATTAACAAATTATGGGAATCGAAACCAATGAAGTAGTGAAGATCATTCAGATGGGCTGAATATTGGCAATATTCAAATGATCTAAATATTCAAACGATCTTATAACAAGTAGGGCCTATTTTTTGTTCAATTAGGGGTAAAGCTCTTCCCTCATCATCCAGCTGTGTTATTTGCATTTTAAAAAAGGTAAAATTGGTGAATAGGAAGCTAAGTAGCTCAAGGGCTGAAGATAAATGATAATATCTGACTGATAATAGCTTCAGAATATCAACAGTAGATCAATACCCTTATTAACAAAAGTATGCAATTTAAATTCTATTTCACTTATTGTTTGAATTTATCACCAACACCAATCATCAATGTACTATAAATAAGAAATGTATCTTCATTAAAATTTTTAGCACAAATTTATAAAAATTAAATTTTGCTATTTTCAATTCATGATTTTGTTGCTGAGGATATCTTTTAATTAAAAAATAACAATAGTAATTTTCTAATTTAAAATAAAAACTAAAAATGTCAGGAAATGTTGCAAGTTTTTGTGCATAATAAATTTTTTATTGAGTGTGAGCAGTTCTATTTTTTCCTCTGTAAATCAGCTAAAACTCAAAGTAACCTCCCATGAAGAGCAAATCCACAAATTAAATTCATCTTTTAAACAAAATCATTTTGTGTCCATTTCTCTAATCAGCAGACCCTCTCACAGGTATCTTAAGCACCCTGCTAGCTCATATCAAAATAAACCCTCAAGAAACTCAATGACATATTTAGCCAGAACAAAATAAAATTATTTTAAAGCTTAAGGAGTTAATTTTTCTAAGGTTTTAGCAAGATAAAGCCTAAGTAAAAAGAAATAATTTCTAATTGGGAAATTTAGCAGCCAGTAAGTGAGCATAATGGACAATAAGGTCTTACATACAAAACTTCATATTACATCAAAACATAAGTTTGGTCATAATAAAAATTAGAAAATAATCATCATCCTACATGAATGAATATCACTCTATTTTCTTTTTAACTATAGGATCTCTAATATTAAGTGCTAGGTGAAGAATGATTCATTAACAATAAAGAAGGCTTGTTTTATTTTCCTGGTGAACTTCCCCTTAGCTGTCATCCGTTCACTAGATTATTTTAGAAGAGGACACATTACAAGGTATCTAGTAAGCAAAAGTTTTGGGGGTGTTTTTGTTTTTTGTTTTGTGTGGGTTGTTTGTTTGTTTGTGTTTGAGACAGGGTCTTGCCCGGTTGCCTGGGCCAGAGTGCAGTGGTGTCATTGTAGCTTAGTGTAACCTCAAACTCCTGGACTCAAACAATCCTCCTGCCTCAGCCTCCTGAGTGGCTAGGACTACGGGTGCATGCCACCACACCCAGCTAAATTTTTTTCTATTTTTTTATAGACAGGGTCTTGCTATGTTGCTCAGGCTGGTCTTGAACTCCTGGTCTCATGTGATTCTCCCACTTCAGCTTGGCTTCCAAAGTGCTAGGATTACAGGCATGAGCCACCATGTCCAGCCAGCAAAGCTTTTTGAACCTGATTCAGGAAGAAAGAAGATTAAACGTGTTTTGATATACCGAGAAATTATTTTTCCTTGCAAAGTTAGAGTAGAATCCGGCTGTTCTCCTTCTAAATGAAAGGGACTAGAAACAGATTCACAAGGCATAGGTAGGTAAGTCACAAGAGAGCTTCAATATTAGTCTTATCTTCCTGAGACCAAATGAATTAAAACAAAAAAAAAAAGAGGGGAGTGGGTTTTAGCCAATGAAAGTTTATCATTTCTCAACATTATAAGCAGGTGTAAAACACAGTCTACACCGGGACCGGGGTCCGGTGTGGAACGCCCCTCCTCCTGGGAAACGGGGTGCAACCAAAAGGGCGGCCGCCCCCTCGCCCGTCATGCAACGCACGTTCGTGGAGAATCCGGTGCTAAACCATCCATAGACAACCTGCTTCTGGGTCGGGGTTTTCTGCGTAGCAGAGTAGCTCCCTCGCTGCGATCTATTGAAAGTCAGCGCTCGACACAAGGGTTTGTAAAAAAAAGAGAAAATTAAAGAAAAAATTTTAAAAAATAAAGTATTTTAAAAAAAACAATCTACGGGAAAAAAAATAAAGGTGATATTATCCCGCTAATTTAAGGGTCTATTCAAAAATCATATCAGTCCATATTCTTTTTAGGAACTAAAAACTACACATCATCAAGAAACTTCAATAGGATCAACAGAAACAGTACAGACCATAAAGTGGAGACAGTTGTCTACCAAAACATACTCTCCCTTTATTCCTGGACACAAGACAAAATGCAGTTTTCTAGCCTCCTTTTCATAATGAAACCATATGACTGTTTTTTCCCCATAGAATATAATGTGATATATACCTTTTATGAACCTAAGTCTTAGGACCCTGAGTATTCTTCCAACATGTTATTTTTCCCCTTATCATCAGCTGGGATTCACAGAGACCCTGTCTCCATGATGCGGAAGATGAGAGCCCTAGAGGATGATAAGGCAACCAATGGAAAGAACCTAGATTCATGAATGACTTCATGGAGCAGAGTTGAGCTACTCTGTTTGAATTGTTATGTTAATAGAAAATCAAATTCTATTTTCTTAATTTACTGAATCATTGTTCTCCTTGTTATAACCTAACTAATGCAGATGAATATTTCCTGTTCACTGAAACTGTCAAAGAAATACCATCTTCAGTACTTCCTTTCATCACCCTTGATCAATATAGGCCTGGCTGTAATTGGGAGTGGTCAAACATTCATATAGTCAAGTATATGCGATCTTTGAAAATGGATAGCTATGGATTAATCAAATGTGCTATATGTATACCATGGAGCTCTACTCAGCCACAAAAGACAATGGTGATCTAGCACCTCTTGTATTATCCTGGACCCTTTCTACTAAGTGAAGTATCACAAGAATGGAAAAAGAAACACCATATGTACTCACCATCAAATTGGTATTAACTGACTTAACTCACCAACACTTAAGTGTACATATAGCAGTAACATTCATCTCCATCGAGTGTCGGGCAGGTGGAAGGTAGGAGGAGGGGATGGATATATTCACACCTAATGGGTGCAGTGTGCACCATCTGGGGGATGGACACACTTGCAGCTCTGATTTGGGTGGGGCAAAGGCAATACATGTAACCTAAACATTTGTAGCCCTGTAATATGCTGAAATTAAAAGAAAAGGGGAAAAAAGCATAAAGAAAATGGATAGCTAAGAGCTAACCCTACAAATATAAAACAAACATGGCAATGCTCCCTAAATTCAACAGCTGTATGTAATCACGTTTCATAATTCAACTTTATATAAAAACTTGGAACTTCCAGATTACTTAGAGGGCAATCTAGTGACTAATAAAAGAAAGACTTATTATAAAGCGAGATTTAGCATTTTAAAAAATCATTTAGATCTTTTTCGACAAGCAGATATCCGTAACAGTCTAGTTTTTTATTTTACTTTAGGATTTGCATGACTGTAGGTGAATTACTTCCAAACTAATTTACAATATTTCAGGAATTCCTGAAAGATCACTTCCTCAACTTCTCAATGTCTCCCTTATTTACTCAAAAATGCCTAACTTTCCTTTAATAGAGTAAAATGTCTTTTATTACCCAATTCAAGTTAAGGTTTGAGATAATATTCTGAAGAGAAAGAAAAAACAATTTGAATTCATATCCAGTTATAAATTATTGATTCGAGATGCGTTTTCCAAAAAAGTTTTTATTGGAGGATAGAGTGAGGGGAAAAGTAAAAATGAGAAAGATATTTCTTCAGATGAAAAGGTATAATTTATCTACTTTTCAAATTTGTTAGAATTGACTGGCTCTACTGCAAATGAAATAGCAGCAAAAAGACAATAAATAGATAGAAAGGCAAAATCGTCAGCTAGAGAAGGGGGGACACAGCATTAACGAGAGGTGTGTGACTGAATGAATAGGTTAGAACCAGTTTTATACAGACACAGTTAACAACCTATTATGTTTTTCAAAGGATTTATATTAGGAGCTCAGTTTCTTCCCCCCAAAATTTATCCCACTTGATCATTGATAGTTGAAATTATTTTGTTAAATTGACAGTAATCCAGGATATTTAATATTTCTGAGTCAGTTCTCCCATCGGTAAAATAACAAAAATAATACCTACGTTATAAACTCATTTTGGAGTTATAGAAAATTATATACATGGAGTAGCATCACAATTCCTAGCATACATCAGGAACTCGAAATTTTTTTTTGTTTTTCTTTCTTTTCACTCTTTCATTATTACATGAAATGCAAAGTTCCTCAGGTACTTTCTTTGCCTAAGCCAAATATCAGAATCCAACAAAAGATATACAATTACCATGAATATTCCAGCCTTACTTTGCCAACTTCCCGTTATAATAATAATAGCTAACATTTGAAGTATGCATACAACTTTATGCTACAATCTTTAAAAGGTTTTGCAGAGCCAGAAACTGAAATTCATCAATTAAGAAACTTGGCTGAGGTCATACAGCTGGTAAATTGAAAAGCCAGAGTTTTCATGCAGGCAATCTAACTCCAGAGCCCATGCTTCTAGAATTTATTTTCATAATTGCCTGAACATAAAATGTCACAGTACTATTTTCATATTTGCTGTCTAACAGTTCTCCAAAAGATTCACTCAAGAGCTGAGTGCAGTGGTAGCCTGCTATAGTCCCCGCTACTAGGGAGGCTGAGGCAGGAAGATTGCTTGAACCCAGGAGTTCAAGGCTGTAGTGAGCTATGATCATGCCTGTGAATAGCCACTACATTCCAGCTTGGGCAACACAGCAAAACTCTGTCTACAAAATAAATAAATGAATAAATAGATAAAGATCCACTATAAACTTATCTCTTTATAATCCCCATATTGAACACAGCCTTCTACACATAATTATTTTCATTTCATTATATTATTGGCCTTATCATGTTTATCAAACATTGCCACAGTTAATCTAAGAGTCAACTTTCTTACAAGTGTAATAAAAAAGAGATTTTTGAAACTACTAAACATTACAGCTGAAGGGAGTTATAAACAAATCGGCAAGTTTACTCTTCTGCTTCTAAATTAGGCATGATCCTTAACCATTTAGAACATATTAAACAGTGAGTATTTAAATCTCAGCTATTCTACCTAGCCCATGATCTTACAAAATTAACTATTTAAATGACGTTTTTTCATAATGATTTCTAAATCTCCTGAATTCAGTTCAGTGGTTTTTATTCAGTGTGAAATATTTCTTCGCATATATTTTTGTGGAGCTGGACATCATTCCAGGAAAATATTGTCTTAATGAACAGTGACATTCCTTATTACATAGAACATTAGATAAAAGTAAAAATAGACTAGATTTTAATTATAAGCTGTGCCACATCTTATGTTAACTTAAATGACATCTCTTCCAGAAAGCCTTTCCCAAACCTGAAGACTCAAGTGGCTTTCTCCTGTACTTCCATAGTACCAAGTGCATAACTACAATGTGGCACTAATTTTATGGTAAACATATGACTCTGTGTTCATCTCCTCCACCAGACTCTGAGTTCCATTGGAGTAGGGACTAAATTTTGTTCATTACTCTATCTCTATCACCTGGTATAGTATTTGATGCAGAGTAGATAATTATTATAAGTTCACTTAATGAGTAAATAATCAACCATAGTGGGCAATCTACATTAAAGTTATTCATAATATTCCAATCCATTCATGGGAATTAATATAGACATTTATGAGATACAGTACTTAATTCCTTCCTTACATCATTGTATATTTTAACTAACAACAGCAGAATGGGATAGAGATAATGTAAAGTTATGTGTTTCCAAACCACCAGCATTTTATCAGACACCACAAGGAAATTTGAACCATAATGTAATATTTGAAATTCTTTGCAACTAGAGTTTAAACATAAATCACAAGTTGGTTCCAAGTCTATCTGGTTTTAAAATCAACTTACTGTGTTCCAAAATGTTAATATCCCTCGCTAGCTCACAGCATGCCACTCTCAGCCTTAATTTGGTATTATTTCATAGAAATGTTGCAATTACAATTTAGTCCATATTGATCAGTAAAAGTTAAAGGGCAAAATTAATTAATGGAAATAGTAAAGGGCAAAAAATTAATATGATGACACATCCAAAATGCTTAGAGTGTAGAGCAGCACTTTTATTTTGAGATTATCCATGTTGATTTGCAAAAGAACAGAAGGAGGAATCTTTGAATAAAGCTGAATTTCAACACACTAAATCATATGTCAACATTTTTAAAAAAATAATTACTAAAAATGATGACCACAAGTTAGTCTCATTATAGATTTGAAACTTCTGACTAATAGACCTAACAATGACTAATGACATTACAAATAAGCTGTGAAGAAAATGTACAGCAGCTGCATTAGAATTATGCCTTCCAAGTTTATGTGTCGATTTATATCAAAGCCTAATAAAAAACTATATGACTCATTGTTTATTAAAATTCATGAAAAGTTTTAGGCATCACACCATGGCAAGTAGACAAAATGTTTTCAGTTTAGAAGATTTTCTGGTAAATTTTATTTTGAATACTTAAAGTAACCACATCATATTCAAACAATTAATTCAATATATTTGAACAATGCGTGATGACTTAATATCAATCGAAGATAAGTAGTTGGTGACAAGAAGTAGTCTCATTTTTTGGAGGGTTTGTGTGACTTTCAGATTCCCAACATAAACCAAATCCAGAAATAAAATTAGAATCTTACATTTGCTATTTGTAAACCTCCGTCACTTACATTTCACTTGCTTTTGATATAAATTTCAGAGCTAGACCTGGCAGATGTGCTGAACTCCATTTTAGACAGTAGGAACATGAGAGATACTAGAATAAGAAATCCAAAGCCAAACAGTTATTAAGTATCAGAATGGAGCCTAGGATTTGGGTCTTCTGATGTTCAATGGTCTTTCCACTAAATGCCGGTCCCCAGACTTTTTCAGCTACTAAAATACTCATATCCTAGCAATTAAGAGTCTCAATTAGGAGTTATTTTATAAAATACTTAAATATGTGATAAGCCATATCAAAACTAGGTAATTTTTAAAGTCTCTCCCACTCCCCCATTCCAAGAATGGCAGACCACAAATACAATAAATGGGAGAAATGACAGACGCCTCATATGAAACCTACAGCAACATTATGATTGCCAGAAAAAGTAGTTAGGAGTGATAATGAGTTCTCATAGGTTATGAAAGAAGTTTTAAAAACACATATTTTTATAGGCTACATTTGGAAGGCTCCCTACAATGTACTTAGGTTTGAAATGATCATTTTGAACAATTTGAAGAAATGCAAATGTAACTCTGTGAGTTACTTTAAAATAAAACAAGCCTCTATATCTTTTGGTTGCATTTATCTGAGTTACAGTTGTATCTTTCCAGATTATATTTTACTTTTACCCCAGAATTCTTTTTCTCTAAACTAGATTCTAGAACTATTAGAAGAAAACAAAACAAAACATAAAAATCAGTATTTCTGACTGGTTTGTAAGCTATTTAATATCTTTGATCCAAGAAGTTTAGCTACCCTAAGATTTTAGGTACCTGATGCCACTCAAGCAGTCATTTGAACTGTGTTTTTTCATTATTAGGAGCTTTAATAGAAATACTTCAGACCTATCGAGGCATTCCAGAAACATAAGCATGTAATCAATTCATGGTGAGCAATGAAAACAGATAGTCTTCTACATCTAGGGGATGATTTATAATAGAAAAATAGTAAACATTAGAGAAAAAAACATGTTTTTGTTTCCCAGAGTAAAGATCTTGATGGCAACACTTTGTTAGAAAACCAGGACTTTGGACCAAAACAAGGAAGTTTCCTAGTGTAAATAAATAGCCTCTTCTATCATGTTAGGAGATAGTTTCAAAAGAACAAGCCATGTAATGATTGGAAGGCAAACAATGTGATTGCTTCAAAGCAGACACCGGCCACACGGAGGCGAGAGAGTTCATGGACAGATAGCAGCATCAGTGGAAAGTCAGGGTGAACTGGTTAAAGCTTTCAAACAGAAAGTAAAATGGGAGAGCAAAGGCAATAGAAAGGCAGCCCAGTTGTTCTCAATGTGCAGAGAATCCAGAAACTGAGTTGTAAATACGGTGCTCTGGAGAGAAAGTGCAAGGATAAAGTGAGATGCGGCAGTAATGGAGTCATATTCCAGCCTAGAGTACAAAGACCTGGGTTTGACACTTATCTCCACCATCCGCCACCTGCATGACCTTGCTCAGGTTATTTCAGTTTTCTCACCTGTAAACTAGGGTGAAAAATGGTGAAGAGAATAATAAAAGCATTTACTTCATGGGTGCCATAAATATTGAGATAATTAATAAAAATAATTAGCACAGTGAACTACTCAATACAAGGCAGCTATTAATATAGCAGGAAATCACTGAGTCTTTTGTAGCTTAAAAGGAAAGCTAGGACATAAGACACAGGAGACCCAGGAAAAAAATAAAA
>RJWJ010028719.1:0-21252 GCA_004363605.1 Indri indri | reverse complement strand
CCCAGGCGGGATTTCAGCTGCCAGTCACCCTGGAGCAGTGCGCAACCTGCACCACTGTGTGAGGCCGGCCATGCTGATGCGGCCATCTACGTGACGATGCAGGAGGAAGGTTTTGAGAAAGGAAAAGAAATGGTGACGGCCCAGACCCTCAGCCAGGTCCTGTCTCATGCTGAAAGTAGAAGTTTGTCTTCTAAACCCCCGCCCCTCTTCCTGTTCTTCTAGATGACTTGCTTTTGGAGGGCTTCAGCAACTACACGTTCCTCTCCAATGGATTTGTGCCCATCCCGGCTGCCCAGGACGACGAGATGTTCCAGGAAACGTTGGAGGCCATGGCGATCATGGGCTTCAGTGAAGAGGAGCAGCTATGTAAGCCTTCACACCCGAGTCTGGGATCGCCAGAGAGACCCAGATTTATGCTCTGGGTAGCACCGGAATTAGTTAGGGACTCTTCTCTGGTCAGGACGGATTTCTGGTCTCTGAATTCCCCGCCTCTTAAAAAAGAAAAAAGGAGGAGGAAATGAATTTTACTCTAGGTCGTTTGGTGGTATTTTAGAAAAGTAGCTGTATGATTAGGGCTCTTACTGTTGCAAGTGATGCAAGCTGGCTTAAACAAAAGGGGAAATGATTCAGTCATCTTGCTGAAAAGTTCAGGGATATGGGTTTCAGGTACAGTGGGATCTAGGGGCTCAAGATCTAGGGGCTCGAAGATTTCTCTAGAACCTGACTTCTTGTCCTCTATCTCCCAACCACATTGTCTCTACATAGAAGGGAGTTTCTTGACAGCAACATGGCTGGGTTCCAGCCCTTGTATTCTTTGGGAGTTTGTCCAAAGAACAGAGTAGATTCGCTGCTGGAGTCCCTGAATTGGAGTCTCATGGATTCTGATTGGTTGGCCTGGGTTGATGTGCACATTCCTGAGCTGCTCATTGTAGCCAGGGTGCTGGAAAGTGCTGAGTGGTTTAGTTATGGGCTCTAAGAATGGATTCTCAGCAGGACCATGTGGGCAGGGGACAGGAGATGGGAGTGACTGAGGCCGTGGGTTTACTTGGATTCTTCCTGGAAAGGCGGCTCTGGTAATAGACCAGTATTGATTAATATCATTTGACCAATGGCCAAGAAACATACTTGCTCTTGACAACAGGACAGCTCAAAGGGGACCATATTCTTGATCTCAACACTGTGCTTCAAGAAACACTTTTCCTTCTGGGTTAGATGTGCCCCAGTGTTCAAGGTTAACCTCTTTTGGGAACACCAGGGCAAGATTGTGGAAAATTTCCCTTCCTTCCCACGCCCGCTCCCCTTTGGAGCCCCGGAATAGCACTGTTTGCCGAGATGCAGCATATAGGGACAGACGGGTCCTCCGGAGATAATTTGGGGTCCAGAAAAAGGCTGCATGGGTCAGTTGACAAACAGAGGGTGCTTGTGGGTTCTGGCCAGGGTCCCACATCACAATCCAGTGCTGATGGCCTCCCCGTCTGAATGCCATGGACTCCCCAAGAATGAATCATTTTATTTGGGACGGGGGTCAGTTTTGCTTCTAATCTCACTTTAAAAACAACAACAAATAATAAGTGCTTGCTGTGTGCCAGGCATTTGCCAAATCCTATTTTTTTTTTTCCTTAACATACTAGGATGTTCAGTACGGTTTTATTTAAATGATAAGAAACTGGAACAAACTAAATTGTCAGTTGATAGAGGATTTATTAAATTGTCTATCCTCGTGAAAGAAAACAATGGGACTATTTAAATTGTATTTTAGAAAGACTTTTGACTTATGTGGAAATGTTTATAACGTATTTAAAGCGAAGGCATGAAAGCAATATGCTAAGTGCTTTATATGCATTATTTAATATCACAGCAACCCTACGAGGTAGCTGTTGTTACCCCCAGTTTGCAGATGAGGAAACCAAGGCACAGAGAAGTGAAGGAACTTACCCAAGGACACACAGCGAGTTGCTAAGGGAGCTGGGACTCACTCTCTGGTCTTGTGGACTCCTAAGCCCGGCGTGCGTGCTTCCCACCACCGCATCGCACCACCAGCCATCACCACCCTCGCTGTCGTGCAGCCCCTTCCAGTTTTCCACTCTGCTGTCTGCCAGCTCTTCCCGCTGGTCCATCTCGACGGCCTGGGAGTGGTGGCATTCTTTTGTCATCTCTGCGATCACGTTAACTCCACCAGAAAGTGCAAACGGGTGACTCCAGAGCGCACAGAAGAGATTATTTGGTCACAGCAGCCTTCAAAAATATTTTAAATTGGCTCCCAACATTTAAACATGGGTAGATTTCACATAAAAATTTGGGCTTCCATCATCCTTGGAAAAATTCAAACTTCTGGTAATACCGGGCTTATCGGCCCCACGCCAACAATGGAGTAGCTGCTGCCTCCCTTCGGGTGGGGTCCCCACAGTCCCCAACAGTCAGCTTGGTTCACGTAGACCAGTGGTTCTCAACCAGGGGTGAGTTCTTCCCAACCCTCAGGGGACATTTAGCAAATACCTGGGGACAGTTTGGGTTGTGACAGCTCTGGAGGGAGCACCACTGACATCTAGTGGTTAGAGACCAGGGATGCTGTTAAACACCCTTCAATGGTGCCCAGGACGGCCCCCCACAACAGAGAATTATCTGGCCCCCAATTTTACAGTGCCGAGATTGAGAAACCCTGAGTTAGACTGCTCACCTGGGTTCTGCAGGAGTTTCAGCAATGCCTAGGTCAGACTTGCACTTTAATAACCATGAGTACAGCTCTCGATAATTTACAAAGCCCCTTTCATAGACGTTATTGTTAAAGGAAACTGTCGTAGCAATGTCCTGTCCATAGTGGCTTTGTTCATCGTGGGGCAAGGTGTTTCTGCAATAGTGAGTGGGAGCGGATGGGTGGGTGGTCAGCAGCTGGGTCTTTCTCCTGCTGAGCTGGGCCAGGGACCCTGTGGGGTAAGGATAGCTACTGTGAAGGGCCTCGTAGCCCCTACTTTGGCCTGAGGAAGCAGAGGAGGCTGGGATCTCCAGGGTTTGTTTCTGGAACATGGTGACTTCTTACAAGCCAGAACTCTGATTTGCACCTGCATTAAGCCAAGCCAAGCATTTGCATTAATCAGTCACCCAGTCATTGTCCATCTATCTGCCCATCCATCCATCTGTCCGTCCATCCACCCAT
This sequence comes from Indri indri, assembly GCA_004363605.1. Lineage (NCBI taxonomy): Eukaryota > Metazoa > Chordata > Mammalia > Primates > Indriidae > Indri > Indri indri. Next base: position 18,098 of record RJWJ010028719.1, on the reverse strand, counting down.
CCTCCATCCACCATCTACCATCTTCCCTCCCTCCCCTCCTATGCATGTCTGGACCCTGGACTCAGTTTTGGGAATTCAGAAATGATTAGGGCAGGCCCCCCACATGCCAGAAACTCATGGTCTTGTGGGGATTTCAGACACGGAAATCATTTTAACAGTAACACGGGCTGAGTATGGAGTTAGAAGGGTTCCAACTATTCTGGGAACACAATCTTTTTGTCTGGAGACACTTAGAAACAGATTTCCACCTTCCTAACATGAGCATCTTGTACACCCAGCAGAGTACGTTAAGCACAGGGTTTTTAAAACTTTATTTACATAAGATTTACATGTAGAAAATTGTGTACGCCGTAAGTGGACAGTACAATGAATTTTTCTAAACTGCACGTACCTGTGTGATTGGCGCCCATTTTAAGTAGGAGAACACTACCAGCCCCCCAGAAGTTTCCTCGAATTAGGGATAACCATTATCCTGACATCTAACAACACAGATGAGTTTTCCCTGTTCTCGAACTTTCTATAAACAGACTTACACAGCATGTTCTTGTTTACATCCGGTGTCTTTTGTTCAGCATTTATGTCTGTGGGATGTGTCAGTTTTGTCGTGTGTAGTTGTAGGTCATTCATTCTCACTGCTCTGGAGCAGGGTTGACAAACATTTTCTGCAAAGGGCCAGACAGTGAATATTTTAGCCTCCTTGGGCCATATGATCTCTACTGCAACTGTTTACCTCTGCCATTGTAGCGTGCAAACAGCTATAGACAGCATGTAAATGATCGAGTGTGCCTGAGTTCCAATAAAGCTTTATTTATAACAGCAGGCAGCGGGCCAGATTTGGTCCATGGCCAGGCCCTGATGCATGGTATTCCACTGTGCAAGGTTTTTAGCAACCATCTGAAATTATTCAGTTCCCCCCGTTAGCAGGGAGTTAGGGAGTTTAACTCTCTCCTAGATGCAGGGGCTCAGAACTGGGTCTCTTCAGAGGAAAGATGTGGGCTCTGGGTCCCCAGTGACTTTTAGACTCGAAACCTGCAGAGCACCTTGGTGTTGACATCTGTGTCTGTTCTTCTCTTCCTTCCTCACCTCAGCCATACTGAAGGTGGTGTCATCTGTACTGCAGCTCGGAAATATCGTCTTCAAGAAGGAAAGAAACACAGACCAGGCGTCCATGCCCGATAACACAGGTACTGCCCACATTTTCCCAATAACTGATGACTTTGGGGAAGGAAGAAGGGTCACACTCCGTCGTTGGCTATTTTTCTGGGTGAGGGTATCTGGGATATTAACAATAACTGGACTAGATTATTATCACTGACTTCTTTTTTCAAACTTTTCACTGCTCAAGACCTTATGTGAAAGTCTTTGAATCACGATGCAGGGGGCGGGGGGGAACCTAATAGTTTTAGATCAGTCAGGATCCTTAGAGATTCTCTCTTCTAAAACCCTCCACTCGTTTGTTTTGTTAAGCAAATACATCCTGAGCTCCTGCTGTACGCCAGGTGCTGGGATTTAGCAGGAAGGAAGACATGGTACATCCGGTCTTGCTGGGGAGACAGACCTCAAGTTTCCCTGCAAATTAGGGGTGCCAGATAAAATGCAAGTGTCCGGTTAAATCTGAATTTCAGGCAAACAACAGACACTTGTTATTGTAAGTATGTCCCGTGTAATATTTGGAACATAATTATACCAAAAAAGTGTTCTTGTTTATTTGAAATTCTGATTTCACTGGGCAGTCTGTATTTTTTCCCTCTAAACCTAAAACCCCTACCCACAAATAAGCAGTATTTTGTGTTTTGAGACGATCGCCTGGCTACCACCATGCTTGTTGGTGGCTGAGCCGAGAGGAAAACTTAGGTTTCCCATTTTGCCGGCTCTTCAGGGAAAGAAATTAAAAAGCACCGTTGCCAAGAGATGGGGGAAAACCCCCTAAAATCACTCCGTCTACTGTCCTTGCTTGTACAAACTGTCACGCAACACTAGTCTTCGAGTTAAGGAAGCAGCTAGTGGCGGATGGTGTTTTTTTTTTTGAAAAAAAGTTTTAAAATTCAGACATATACACAAAAATATAACAACCCCCATGCCAGCTAGCCACAATAGACATTTGTGAAAATATTGTAATATTTCTTTGTCTGGAACATGAAATAAAGCCGTGCAGGTAACATCGACGCTCCGTTGTTCTCTCCACTGGGTCCCCGCCTCCTGCCTGTCCCCAAACCTCCAGCAACCACAATCATACTTTGCCATGTCCGCTCCAGTCCACTTTACACTTTCACATGCACGTTGCTTTGTGAGTGCTTTTAACTTACATAAAGCATGTCACGCTGCAGGCATCATTCTGCAACTGGCTTTGTTTCACTCTTGAGAAACAATCGAAATACTCACCATTGTTCAGATTGTTTCTCAAGAGTAGCACACCCAAAGTATGACAATCAAAAGTGTCTCCAGACATTGCCAAATGTCCCCTGGGGCAAAGTCATCCCCAGTTGAGAACCTCTGGTCTAGAGAGAAAGAGATCATTCCTTTAACTGCTGTCTGGTAGTCCATCTCATGAAAATGCCTCTTCCATACTAATGGACACGTAGGTTGTTTCCAGTATCTTGCTGTTACAAACAATGCTGCAACACGTATCCTAGAACAGTAGAACAAATCATACCTTACCTCATTTAATACTAGAACAGTCGAACAAATCATACCTCATCTCATTTAATTCTGTTGACAACCTGACAAGGTACCCAAAGAGCTGACCCATTTATTTATTTATTCATTTATTCATTTATTGATTGATTGATTTTTTGAGACAGGGTCTTGCTCTGTTGCCTGGGCTAGAGTGCAGAGGCGTCATCACAGCTCACTGCACGCTCAAACTCCTGGGCTCAAGTGATCCTCCTGCGTCAGCTTCCCAAGGAGCTGAGATTACAGGCATATGGCGCCACACCCGGATAATTTTTGTATTTTTTATAGAGATGGAGTCTTGCTATGTTGCCCAAGCTGGTCTTGAACTCCTGGCCTCAAGCGCTCTTCCTGCCTCAGCCTCCCAAAGTGCTGAGATTGCAGGCGTGAGCCACCGCACCCAGCCTAAGAGCTGATCCTTTTGAAAGCTGAGAAACGCAAGACTCTGGGAGGCTAAATAACTTGTTCAAAGTCACATGACCTGGAATTGGGAAGCGGGCAAGGACTTGAACCTAGAACTATCTGACCCTAAGCCCCGAGTTGGGGCATACCTCTAGCCCACCCCTGTCATTGCCTCTGAGCGAAACACTGGGGGCGAGGTCACTGACGACAGCAGTCTTTGGGGTTCTTTCATGTTCACCATCATCACGTTCCGTTTCTCCAAGAGAAGTCAGTGTAGACACAGACAGCAAATGTCCCACGTGATGTGCCTTCCTTGCCCAGCCATCTCTTTTGTGATGCACTCAGGATGCTTCTTTTCTCCATTCAGCTGCTCAGAAAGTTTGCCACCTCATGGGAATTAACGTGACTGATTTCACCAGATCCATTCTGACCCCACGTATCAAAGTTGGGCGGGACTTGGTACAGAAAGCTCAGACAAAAGAACAGGTAATGATGCACTTGCCATTTATGCCTGCAGAATCTTCCATTCACCACTCACCCATCCACCCACCTACCCACATACCCATCCCTCCATCCCTCCACCCACCCATCCCTCCACCCATCCATACCTCCACCCATCCCTCCACCCATCCATCCCTCCACCCATCCCTCCACCCATCCATCCCTCCACCCATCCACCCATCCACCCATCCCTCTACCCACTCACTCATCCATCCCTCCACCCATCCATCCCTCCACCCATCCATCCATCCACCCATCCATACCTCCACCCATCCCTCCACCCATCCATACCTCCACCCATTCCTCTACCCACTCACTCATCCATCCACCCATCCATCCAACCATCCATCCCTCCACCTACCCATCCATTCATCCATCCCTCTACCCACTCACTCATCCATCACCACCCACCCATCCATCCATTCCTCCCTCCCTCCCTCCACCTACTTACTCATTCATCCACCCACCCATCCATGCACCCACCCAACCACCCATTCATCTATCCATCCATTCATCCACCCATCCTTCTATCCATCCATCTACCCATCTTTTCATTTGTCCATCTGTTTGTCCATCTACCCATCCATCTCTTTATCCCTCATCCATCAGATACTGGAACATTCCAAGTCTCATGTCAAGTTTGGAGGACCCACTGCTTAACAAGAACAACAGAGCACTTCCCTCATGACCTTACCTTGATCTCTTAGTTGTAGGTACTAGGTCTGCCCTAAGAGACTTATCTATGGAAATGACCATGTACCTTTTCTAGAGGCAGGGATGACTCCTTCTAAATGACCCCCGGGGTGGAGCGGGTTCAACAGTCCCTCTGATGGGAAGTGTTTAATTACCTTTATGGTCATTCCTTAGGTCTGACCACTCTATCTCTTGCTGCTACTTTCCTCTGATTGTAGAAATGGTATAATTTCCCTTTTTTATTTGTTTTGTTTTATTATTTATTTTTGAGATACTCTGTCACCTGTGCTAGAGTGTAGTGGCATCATCATTGCTCACTGCAACCTTGAATTCCTGGGCTCAAGGGATCCTCCTGCCTCAGCCTCCCGAGTAGCCGGGACTACAGGCACACGCCACCACAGCTGGCTAATTTTTGTATTTTTGGTAGAAACGGGGTCTCACTCTGTTGCTTAGGCTGGTCTCAAACTCCTGGCCTCAAGTGATCCTCCTGTCTCAACCTCCCAAAGTGCTGGGATTACAGGCGTGAGCCACCGTGCCCAGCCTGTTTATTTTTTTAAGGACTGATGATACGTAGGGGGAGAATAAAAATCTGAACCACCAGCCTGGCTCATGTGAAAACGCAGCCCATTGGGAATAACTGTGTTCCCCTCCCTCACTCTCCTCTGCAGGCTGACTTTGCCGTCGAGGCTTTGGCCAAGGCCACTTATGAACGCCTATTCCGCTGGATACTCAGCCGCGTAAACAAGGCCTTGGATAAGACCCATCGGCAAGGGGCTTCCTTCCTAGGGATCCTGGATATTGCTGGATTTGAGATCTTTGAGGTACAGCCTGGTGGGCTCATGACAGCCGTGGTCTTCATTCTCCGGGATGAGGCTTTCCCTGGGAGAACTCATGACTTTGGAGAAAGGCAGGCAGGTGGCCCCGAAAGGCTGGGAGGCTTTCTAGTTAAGGTTAGATCCTCGAGAGTGTAAGAGACAGAAATCCAACAGGGAATATACTACCTTGTGAAACCGAGAAGGCCAGAGGTCCCATGGGATCCCGTAGGCGGGGCCTGCTTTCCTGCCGTCTCTCTCTCTGCCTCCCTCCATACTGGCTATACCCTCAAGCTGGCTCTCTCCTCATGGTGGCAAGGTGGCTGCCACAGGTCCAGACTGCCTCTCAGTAATCCCAGAAAAAAAGAGCACATCTCTTCTCCAACATTTCCAACTCAAATCCTGGAATTGGGTCTCCTTGACTCTTACTCACCTGAGTTGGGCCCCACACTGTCACCTCCAAGCCAAGCACTATTCTCAGGATCTTGCAGTAGTTCATGTAGCGTAAATGTGAACATTGGGTCCAATACCCATGGATTGGAGGAAAGTTCTCAGAGAAAGGAGAGGTCTTCGGATGGACAGATATCCCAAAAGACGCCCACTACAGAGTTACTCTCTGAGTGTCAGTTTTGTCATCTGTAAAATGCAGGTGGTAACGTGTTTATGAGGTTATTCTAGCCACAGATCATTGCACAGATAGAGGAGAGGAATGTCCTTAAAACAAGGTGTGAAGGGGTCACGCACGTGGGAAGAGGTCAATCTTGCCAGCGTGGTGGGCTCTAGGCAGCACGAGTTGGGGCCCGAGCCCACTCTGGGCGCGGAGAGGGCAGAACGGGAGCTTGTGGAGAGGCTGTCGGGCCGCGGGGCGCTGTCTGGGGTGGAGCTTCCCTGGGCTCACCGTCCTCCCCTGCCCGCCGTGTGCGCAGGTGAACTCCTTCGAGCAGCTGTGCATCAACTACACCAACGAGAAGCTGCAGCAGCTCTTCAACCACACCATGTTCATCCTGGAGCAGGAGGAGTACCAGCGCGAGGGCATCGAGTGGAACTTCATCGACTTCGGGCTGGACCTGCAGCCCTGCATCGAGCTCATCGAGCGGCCGGTGAGGGCCACGTGGGCGCGTGTGGCCCACGTCACACTTGTACTCGCGGCGGCCTTCATCCGGTGGACACGCGACCCTGCCCTGTCTCCACGTCTGCGGCTTCCCCCATCACCGAGTCCCGAAAGGCTATAAACTGCATCTCGGTGAACTAAATCATAATTTCTGTTAATCCACGTTTTAACATCAGTGGTATTTTCCTTATTTATTTCTCTCTTCCTTATGTCTCCCCTCCCCTTCCTTCCTTTCTTGCCTTCCTTCTTCCTTTTTTCCTTCCTTCCATCCATCTCTTCCTTTCCCTTCTCGTTCCCATTCATTCATTCCCAAAGGCAGCAGTCTTCGTTTTGTTCACCGATGTATCCCAAACTCCTAGAACCATGCACATAGCAGGTGAACAATTAATAATTATCGAATAGATGTTTACTGAGCACCTACTATGTGCTAGGCCCCCCTCTTTAAGGGGCTAGGGATGTAACCATAAATGAGGTGGGCATTGTTCCTGCCCTCCTGGAGGAACAGACAACAAAACCAGACAAATAAAGCCACTGACATTCCCGGTAAGGCCAACGCGGAGAATGATTTAGGGACACTGCCCACTTTGGACAGAGCAGTCAGGAAATGTTCTCTGAGGCTGAGTCCAAAAATTAAAAACCATTCCAGCAGAGGGAACGGCATGCACAAATCTGATGGTGCTTCCTGACACCTTAGTTTAGACTGTCTCAGCCACAAGGAAATGCTTTACTCACAGGAGCCCTAAGGACAGGTGTAAGTCAAGCAATCAATCAGTTTGCAAGAATTGGGAAATCTGTGTGTGTGTGTGTGTGTGTGTGTGTGTGTTGCCCACTGGGCGCGGCAGCAAACATCGTGATCTGTTGTTAGCGCTGCCTTCCATCCCCGTACTGGTCCCCTGGCCACAGGGGAAGTTAAGGTTAGACTCGGGGGCATGGGGGGTGTAGATCCGTCTTTATCTGCGGGCGAGTACAGCGACAGAGCTCGGGGATGCCTGTGTGCTGCGTGCGCGTGGCCAGCTTTCCTGGCAGACCGCAGGCTCGGGTGCCCTGAGCCTCCCTCTGACCGGCCCTCCTTGTCTCCCGCAGAACAACCCCCCGGGCGTGCTGGCCCTGCTGGACGAGGAGTGCTGGTTCCCCAAAGCCACAGACAAGTCTTTCGTGGAGAAGCTGTGTACAGAGCAGGGCAACCACCCCAAGTTCCAGAAGCCCAAGCAGCTCAAGGACAAAACTGAGTTCTCCATCATCCACTATGCTGGGAAGGTATCAGCCGCGGTACCTGAGCGGGCGGGCGCTCAGAGCAGGAGTAATTTGGGAACGGCAGGACCCCAGGGCTGGCTGGGAACGCCACAGGCATCTGATACACATCAGATCCCAAGTCCTGTGTACGAGTTGTCTAAGCATCTGTAAGGCACAAGATTTAGCCTGTCTAATACACTGCAACCAGTCACGGCTTCTAACTGAAGTGAGGCCGTCTGACCGGTGGGGGGCCCTTGGCAGGTGGACTACAACGCAAGTGCCTGGCTGACCAAGAACATGGACCCGCTGAATGACAACGTGACTTCCCTCCTCAACGCCTCCTCGGACAAGTTTGTGGCCGACCTGTGGAAGGACGGTGAGGCCCTCCCTGTTCCGGAGGCTGCTTTGAGCTGGAGAGTGAAACGCCCAAGTCCTCCACCCTTTCCAGCCACCGCCACTTCCACACCTGCCCTGGGAGGGGAGCCCTGTGCACGGGGGTGGCGTGTGCTGTGATGTCCTCTTGAAACATTCAACCTCTTCCTGAGTGGGGGGCCCCAGCCCCTCCGCCCCACGTTGGACCCCAGGGAGAAGGCCCTGCGGTCAGGGCTCAGGCAGTAGGTGGCAGAAACAGTGCGCCAGGCGTGGGGAACTGCACCACCCCAGCTGGAGGCAGAAGGCCTTCACTTCCGTCTGGTCTCTGCCACCTGCTAGTTGTGTGGTCTTGACATGTCACTTAGTGTCATTAAGCTTTCAAATCCTCGTTAGTAAAACTGGGGGAATAATAGTTTCTGCCTCTCCTTGGAGTACTGTGAGGGTCAAATTAGACCAGAGGTGCTCAAACCTGATGCACCAAGGTTGCCTGGAGGGCTTGTTACATGAAACCCAGATCGCTGGGCGCAGGTTCCGACTCCACAGGGCTGGGTGGGGCCTGAGAATGTGCCTTTCTAACAAGCTCCCAGGCGATGCTTATACTCCTGCTCTGGGGACCACACTCTGGTTCCCTTCGAGAACCGGTGAGCAGAGGGTCCCTGTGAGGCGCTGCTGTAGTGAAGATTGGAGGCGGTGGGGTTTGCTGGTCCTGTCCCAGCACCCACAGCAGGTTTCATTCTTGGCACAGAGCCTGAAGGCCTGGGGAGTACAGGGCTGGCCTGCCTTGCTTTAGGCTGGAAAATACTGTAAGAGGGCGCCAGCCGTGCCAACATTTACTGAGTGCCAGCCATGTGCCAGGCCCCGGCCTGGGTGACCACGTCTCACCCTGGGGCTGTGTCACCCCTGGGGCTCACGACGAACCCAGCCAGGGCCTCCCTTTGAGGAGCCAATAGTCTTGTGGGACAGACAGTCATGCAAAGAGATCATCACAGGGAACCCAACCGAGTACAAGGCGCAGAACAGCGCAGTGCAAGGCTGGCGGGTTGGGCTTGGCGCACACAGCACCCGCCCAGCTGGTGGACTCTCCCGTTCCGTTCTGAAAGGCAAAGAATGTCGTAATGACAACAACGATAATACCTACTGTTTGTCGAACACTTACTAACGTACCGGGTTCCTGTCTTGGAGAGTTTGCTGAAACTTCCTCCTAGAATATTCTTTCCCTGGGTACCTGTGTGGTCACTCACTCATTTCTTCCTGCTCTCTGCTCAAATACCAGCTAGTCAGACAGAATTCCTCAACCTTATTGAAGACAGCATCTCTCTCTCCCCTCTTACCCTGTTCTGTTTTTCTGAGCATGCCTCGGAATATTCTAGACTCACGTATGTGGTCACCGTCTGTCTCCTTCCGTTAGATACCTACACAATGTAACGGGAAGAGCGGGGTGTCCCCAGGGCCTGGCACGCGAGGGTCTTTCAATGACTGTTGGTGGAGGGAGGATTGGAGGCTGGCAGGGAGTGAGTGTTTTGCGTGACTTGTTTGCTAATTCCTGCCCTGGGAGGTGGATGCTTTATTACCTCCAGTTGTAGAAAGAGAAACTGAGGCACAAGATGGTAGAGGCCAAGGTGAGTCAACAGCAAGAGCAGGCTTGTCCCCCGGGTCTCCGTGACAGCGTCAGAGGGAATTTGTTCTTTCTGCCACTCAGGCGCTCTCGGGGTTTCCCGAATGCACAGCGCTGAGAGATCCATCCCCCGCGTGCTTTCCCTGACCTGCTGCAGAGGGAGGGGGGCGGTGCCCACCGAGGGGACCTGGGGCTCCCAGAGCATATTCTCCATGAGGAGCTCCCTACCCCACCCCACTGCCCTCCGGCCCTGTCCTCTGGCTGTGCGGGGTGGGGGCCCGGGTGGGCCACAGGCTGACGCTGCTCCCGCCTTCCCCGCAGTGGACCGCATCGTGGGGCTGGACCAGATGGCCAAGATGACGGAGAGCTCACTGCCCAGCGCCTCCAAGACCAAGAAGGGCATGTTCCGCACGGTGGGGCAGCTGTACAAGGAGCAGCTGGGGAAGCTGATGACCACGCTGCGCAACACCACGCCCAACTTCGTGCGCTGTATCATCCCCAACCACGAGAAGAGGGTGAGGCCTGCCGGGGCTGCCAGGGCTGCCGGGACTGCGAGCTTGGGGTGTCCGGAGCGGCCAGACCATCCCCCACCCCTGGCTCCATCTGCCCTGGGTGGAAGGTCGTGAACTTGGGAATCATGCCTTGGAGGCAAAAGAAGGCAGGAGAGGAAGGGAGAGCATATCCAGAGGCTTTCCAGCCAGGGAGCTGCCGTACAGGGCACTCAGCCACGCATTCATTCATTCATTCATTCATTATCCCAGCAAATACTTCCTGAGCTCCTCCCTGTGCTGGGCGCTCGGGATACAGCGCTGGGTAAACTGTAGTCCTCGCCTGCGGGTTCTCATGATCTAGGGCAGGGTTCTCAGCTGGGGACGGTCATGCCCTCTAGAGGATGTTTGGCTATGTCTGGAGACATTTTTGGTTGTCACAACTTGGACGGGGGGATGCCTCTCGTGGGTAGAGGCCAGGGACGTGCTAAGCATCCTACAGTGCACAGGGCGCCCACAGCAGACAGTTCTCCCCTCCAAGATGTCAGTAGTGCTGAGGTTGTGGGAGACCCAGGGGGGGAGGGAGGCACGCAGCTGACAACCGCGGTGCAACGTGGTCAATTACGAGGACCCCAAAGAGCCGGAGCCCCTTCCCCAGCCTCGGGGCTCAGAGGAAGCTTCTTGGCGAATGTGAACTTTGAGAGTGATGGGCCTCAGCTTGGTGGAGTGGAGGGCCCAGGATGAGCAGGAACGTGGGGTGAGAAATGAAGGATCCGGGCAAGAAAACGCTAGGCGGGTCATCTCGGGTGTTGACACGGGAGGTGTGAGGTGAGATGAGGCAGACTGGTGAGGCAGGGGCTGGATCGTGGAGCTCCTTGGGTGCTGACAGAGCGTGGCCTTCTCTGGGGACACCATTGGGGGTGTTTAAGCAGGGATATGATCAGATTTACATTTTAGTCCAAATGAGGGGATGGAGGGAGAAGCAGGGCTGGTCGTCGTGGTTGTCCAGGCAGGAGCACGTGGTGGCGAGTGGATGGAGGAGACGGTGGCGGGGCAGAGAAGCGGGTGGACTGGGAGATATTTGGGAGGTGGAGCCCTAGAACCGGCGGTGGACAGGAAGCGGGGGAGAGGTGGTGACGAGGAGGAAGCCTGTTTCCAGCCAGGGGATGTTAGTGCCACCAAGTGCAGGAGAGATCACGGGATAACCAGCGCCAAAGAGAGGGGATGAACCCCAGAGAGGGTGCACTCCTCTTCCCCTTACGCCCAGCGAGTCCGCGCCTGGGCAAGCCCCCGTGGCCTAGCGGGGTGGGCCATCCAGGTGTGAGATTTGGGGCTTGCTGCTTCTGAGAGCCGGCCCCGTGGGTCCACTGCCCTCTTCTGCCTTTGCAGTCCGGCAAGCTGGACGCGTTCCTGGTGCTGGAGCAGCTGCGGTGCAACGGGGTGCTGGAAGGCATCCGCATCTGCCGGCAGGGCTTCCCCAACAGGATCGTCTTCCAGGAGTTCCGCCAACGGTGAGCCCGTGGGGCCTGGCACAGGTGGGGCGGAGGGACGGGTGCTGGGGCATGCTTGGTGACTTCTGCCCTGTGTTTCAAGCTACGAGATCCTGGCGGCGAATGCCATCCCCAAAGGCTTCATGGACGGAAAGCAGGCCTGCATCCTCATGGTAAGCCCCGAAATCCAACCGGACCTCCCACCCTCTGGCCACGCTGCCAGCTGCTGCTCTGGGAAGGGCCCTTCTTAGACACCCTGCACCACTGGCCAGGTGGCGCAGCTGCAAACATGAGCTCTTCTCTCCCTTCTATCTGCAGATCAAAGCCCTGGAACTTGACCCCAACTTGTACAGGATTGGGCAGAGCAAGATCTTCTTCCGGACAGGGGTTCTGGCCCACCTGGAGGAGGAACGAGACTTGAAGATCACAGATGTCATCATGGCCTTCCAGGCGATGTGTCGCGGCTACCTGGCCAGAAAGTAAAGATGGTTTCCCACATCCTAAAACCTCCCCACAGACACAGCCAGAGTCACAGATACGAGGGGGGCTTTCTGGCTCCGTGTCCCGATTCCCCGATTCTAAGAGGCTGCCTGCTTTTTAGAGGCACCATGGACTGCATGACAGCCTCCTCTTGAGGGGGAAGAAATGCCTCCACTTTAAGTGAATGCCCCAGTTATGAGTGCAGGGTGGCAAGAAGTTACGACCTTGGGTTCTGGAGTTTTAAACCTGGGTCCTTGTCCTGGCTCCCTGACTTAATTTGCTGATGAATCTTAGGCAAGTTACTCGACCTCTCTGAGCTATGGGTTTCTTCACTGAAAAATGAGCATTATTTTTCCTACCTCATGGAATTGTTCATGAGGAGTCGATGAGATAAGGCCAAGGAAAAGGCTTAGAACAGTGCCTGGTTATCGTTTCAGAAGTGTTAGAATATGATACAGTATTCGAGGAAAGAGTATTTGGCTGTATCTATATCCGAATGTCCAAATGGGATTCAAACATCGTGATGCCCCATCTGTTTTGTGAAGCCTGGGGCCAGGCATGGGCTCAGGTTCCTCAATGAAAGTCACACCCTGAGGAGGACCTCAGGGGCTGGTGGAGTAGCTGTCTGTCCACAGCGTGTGTTGTCACTGGGGACAGACCGTGCCCTCAACCACAGAGCCCCGATTGTATCAACCTGATTCATTGCCAAGTGGATCCATCGGGATGGTTAAGGCCACATCCGGGGAGCTCTCGGTCCAGCAACAGACCTAACTTGTCAAGTTTCGTAACTAAATTCCGTTGCCATCCCTCCTGCCTCCAGGAGAACTGGGGCGATTTTATTCTTGAAGTTCACCCACATCCAAAGCAGCAGCTGAGCAGAGAAAATAGGGTCGTGCTCCCCATTCTGTGGTTTCTCAAACCCAACAGGAAGAGTGCTGGTTCAGCGGTAGGGTCTGAGATTCCCAAAACGCAGCTGAGGAAAGGAGGGTTGTGTCAGCAGCAGCTGGCACAGCTGGGGGCGTGCAGGACATTGGTTTCCCGGGTGTGCTGGGATCACAGCTCCGAGTCCAGGGTGTTCGGTGAGCCTTGGGCCTTCCTGGCCCCCTAAGAAAAGCTCTTGCCTTTGGACTATCGAAGTGGTCTGTGCTCGGGCAACATACCTGTGCTGATGCTCAGAGCTTCCAGAAGCATCTGAGTTGGGGAGCACGGGGGATGTCCCCATGGAGTTCAGGGTGCTGTGGATGACGGGGGTGGGGGCCTCACGCCCTGCCTCCCTCTGCCGCAGGGCCTTTGCTAAGAGGCAGCAGCAGCTGACCGCCATGAAGGTGATTCAGAGGAACTGCGCCGCCTACCTCAAGCTGAGGAACTGGCAGTGGTGGCGGCTCTTCACCAAGGTCAGTGCGGGGCCCCGGCCCCCTCCCAAGCCCCAGCCCTGCCCTGGTTCTTCACTCCGGACATTCCAGATGTGGGGCAGGAAATGGTCCAAAGTGGGTGTGGGACTCGAACCTTGCCCGTGGCCCGAGGAGGCCCTTCCCCTTTGGCATGCGGGTTACAGCTGTGACCTTAACACAGAGCTTGTCCGTCACTGCTGGGGTCTCTCCTGTTACCCTTGTGTAGCCGTAGCCACACCCACTTCCGTCCGTAGCCCATCTCCGTGTCTATGATTTTGCTGTTTCCAGAATGTTACGTAACTGGAGTCATACAGGATGCCACCATTCGGGATTGGCTTTCTGTCACTCAGCACGGTTCTCCGAGAGCCAGCCCTATGGTTGCGCGTGTCACTGGTGCATTCCTCTTTGTTGCCGGTAGAGGCAAGGCCCTGGGCACAACTGGTCCCCGCGGTGTCACAGGTTGCAACATCCCAGTGGCACAGACAAGCTCTGCTGCAACAGACTAGGCTTCCTCTTATGTGCCCTTGAGTGTGCAAATTGGCACAAATCTTTTTCACTGAGCAGATATTTACTTGAGTGCCTACTGTATGCCAGGCACGTGCTAGATGCTGGGAACATGGCTGTGAACAGACGGTGCGGTCCCTGGCCTCGTGCACGTTCTAGGTGACTCGGGGAGCTGACAAGCAGATTATCACAGAAAGAAAACCCATAACAGCAAAGTGATGAGTGCATGAAAGAAGCCACTGTGTCCACAGCGGGGACGTCCCGGTGCCACACAGGGCTTGAGAATAAGGAGTTAGGAGTTGGCCCAGGGGAGGACGGCGGGGTTGCTGCTTTTTGGAAACACCATCCTCATTGACCCAACTTCTGAAAAACTATCCTAAGAAAACTGTCTTAAATAAAGGACATCAGGAATTAAGGGCATTCCTCATGGCCTTATTTATAGTAGCAGAACTGCTATGTCCAGCATTGGCAGACTGATGAGTTCAATGGTGGCCCCTCCATCAAGGGGATGCTTTTTAACTGTTAAAAACGACGGCTTGGACTTCACAAAGCTGTCAGAAAAAAAAAGAAAAAACAAAAACAAAATGATGGCGACCTACATAGAAAGTTGTAAAAATGATGCAACAGCATGAGGTGATAAATATCTTATCGTTTTCACTGCTAAAAACAGCCCATGATGCTGGGCAGTACGATTGCAAGTGTAGTTTGTAAACGTAGGGAAAGAATCTGGAAGGCAATGCAACAGTGCTAATGACGACCGTGACAGGGAGGTAGGATGCGAAGGATTTTTTTTTTTTCCTTTCGTCCTTGGAAAGAAACATCAATTTTCAGCGGTCGTTCTCACTTGAGGCGGCTGTAAGGTAGAGAACCGCCTCCCTTCTCCCTTCGTTTTGTACCTTTTTCTGTTGCTCTAATTTAGAGTCCCTCAATCTAGCCACTGTTGATATTTTGGACCGAGTAATTCTATGTCGTGGGGACCGTCCTGTGCGTTGCAGGATGTTTAGCGCGTCCCCGGCCTCCGCCCACTATCAGATACCAGGAGCACTCTCTCCCCCTGTGGTGACACCCAGCAGTGTCCCCAGACAGCGTGCCCTCTGGGAGGGGGTGGTGGGGAAAAACCGTCCCCGGCTCAGAACCACCGATCGAGTTTATTATGCGGGCATGTCGCTTTGCCGCCAAAACAAACGATGCGCTGGCCGTGCGCGCGCAGGTGAAGCCGCTGCTGCAGGTGACGCGGCAGGAGGAGGAGATGCAGGCCAAGGAGGACGAGCTGCAGAAGACCAAGGAGCGGCAGCAGAAGGCGGAGAGTGAGCTCAAGGAGCTGCAGCAGAAGCACTCGCAGGTGCCCGGGGGCGGGGGGCGCACGGCTGGGGCCGCGGGGCCGGGGTGGCAGGACACGGTCCCCTGGGGGTTCACCAGCCTTCTCCCCACCCTCCACGTGCAGCTGGCAGAGGAGAAGAACCTGCTGCAGGAGCAGCTGCAGGCAGAGACAGAGCTGTATGCTGAGGCCGAGGAGATGCGGGTGCGGCTGGCGGCCAAGAAGCAGGAGCTGGAGGAGATCTTGCACGAGATGGAGGCCCGCCTGGAGGAGGAGGAGGACAGGGGCCAGCAGCTGCAGGCCGAAAGGAAGAAGATGGCCCAGCAGATGCTGGTAAGGCATCACGGGGGCTGCCCGTGGTGGGTAGCAAATCACCTGGCCCTCGCTGGGGGCCTGTGAGATGCATCTGATGATACGTGTCCCTGCTGGACAAACGAAGAGACTAAGGCTTGGACAGAGATGGCCATCAGCCCAAGGCCACAGAGCTAGAGCTGGGATTTGAACATGGGTCTCCTTGAGAGCCCATTCTGCTCTACTGCCCTGCTTTTTGTGTGCTATTAACTTTTCTCCTAATAGCAACCCTGTGTGAAAGGTGATTGTATTAGTTAGCTATTGCTGCATAACAAAACATCCCAAATGTAGCAGCTTGAAATAATAAATATATATCTCCTATAGGAATTTGGGAGTGGCAGTTGAGATGTCAACTGGGGCTGCAGTCATCTGAAGGCCTGACTGGGGCTGGAAGACCCACTTCCATGCAGCTCACCCACATGGCTGTCAGCAGGAGGTCTCAGTCTCCACAGGGGGAGGAGGACGTCTCCATAGGGCTGCTTGAGTGTGCTCACAAAATGGCGGAGGACTTCCGCCAGAAGGAGTGATCCAAGAGATAGGAGGGGAGGAAGCCACAATACCTTTTATGGCATAATCTCTTGAGGTTATACTCCATCACCCCCTCCTAATTTTATTTGTTGGAAGATATTAAATCCAGTCCACACAGGAGAGGAAGGGAATTAGGCTCTACTTCTTGAAGAGAAGAGTATCAAAGAATCCGTGGGCACATTTTAAAATCACCAGGATACCTACTATCCCCATTTTACAGATGGGGAGACTGAGGCTCCATGAAGCAAAGTGGCTTACCCAAGCCTCTTATTTCTTCTTGGAAGGAGACTACAGAAGTGTCGTCCGGCCCAGCCTCTGTGTCCTTTAGTCCCCAGATCTCCATGAGAGTGACTTTGCTTTAAGCAGGGCTGTGATTCTCTTCCCTCCCCAACAAAGGACCTGGAAGAACAGCTGGAGGAGGAGGAAGCTGCCAGGCAGAAGCTGCAACTTGAGAAGGTCACAGCCGAGGCCAAGATCAAGAAGCTGGAGGATGAGATCCTGGTCATGGATGATCAGAACAATAAACTGTCCAAAGTGAGTAGGCTCCAGCTTCTGCATTAAAAACGACAGGCTTGCCAGGGACGGAAGGGTTTGGGGATGTGGGACTTTCAGTATTAAAAGCAGAGAAGCCCTGAGCAAACCAGGACGAGTTAGTCACCCTTAGTCGGTAATCACTAACCAGCCCAACGATGGTGGGCTCGTTTTAGTTCTTTGAGCTGAACTTCAGCTGGGCCCCTGCTGTGAGCCAGGCCCTGTGTGAGGTGCAGGGCATACACAGTGAAGGAGGACCCTGCCCTAGTGGGGGTTACTCTACTGAGACGGCAAATAACCATGAATTACCATCATGATCAGGGTTCAGAAGGAAATGTTCACCGTAGTATAAGACGGAGTACCAGGAGGTAGAGGAAGGGTAGGGAAGGCTTCCTGGAGGAGGTGGCATTTAAGTGGAAACCTGAAGAGCGGTTAGAGAGAGGGGAATGGACGAGCATCTCCGCCAGTTGGCCCACTGTGCAAAGGCCCTGAGGCAAGGAAGAGCTGGCATTGGCAGGAATGGAAAGAGGGACCCCTTCAGCTGAACATGCAGTGTGAGAGACAGACTGGCATGACATGAGAAATGGCCGATCTGGAGGAATTATGAAGGAACTTCTCTTTACCGCTTACAACTCCAGGTTGCTTTTGGTTATAATGTGGGTTTTTCTTTCAGCCGTTTATGCGGAATTACTCAAAGTAAAACCTACATCCTGGAGAAAAGATAAAAGCTAATGACATCTCTTTCTCTTTCCCAAAAAAGGAACGAAAACTCCTCGAAGAAAGGATTAGTGACTTAACAACCAATCTCGCAGAAGAGGAAGAAAAGGCTAAGAATCTCACCAAGCTGAAGAACAAGCATGAATCTATGATCTCAGAACTGGAAGGTAAACCAGCTCCCCGAAGAGGTTTCCAGTGGGTATTTTTAAAACCAGGGAAATCAGAAGGGAAATTTGAGAATGGCAGATTACTCTACAAGGGGGGCAACTCTATCAAAACTCCCCAAATTACCCCTAGTCAACAGTCACATTAGTAATAGACGGTGCTTTTCCCCAAGACCGTCTTTCCTCGCAGGTTGGCGCAGGCCAGCCCTGCTGGTTCCGGGGGGAGGATGTGAATTTCCTCCGCGCGAGATGCCGGAGCGGAAGGCTCATTGCCAGGCATCTTTCTGGTGGTCCCCTCTCCTGAAGAGCCCCTGGCTTCATTGCAGTGCGCCTAAAGAAGGAGGAGAAGAGCCGGCAGGAGCTGGAGAAGCTGAAACGGAAGCTGGAGGGTGACGCCAGCGACTTACACGAGCAGATCGCTGACCTCCAGGCGCAGATCGCAGAGCTCAAGATGCAGCTCGCCAAGAAGGAGGAGGAGCTGCAGGCGGCCCTGGCCAGGTAGTGGGCAGCGGGCGGGGCGTCCCAAGGGCACCTGCCAACTCCCAGTGGCTACCTCGGTCGAGGCGGCCCCAGGCCCTTGGCACAGACTTCATTTCCCAGGCCAGGCCTCCTGCGAACCCCCCAGCCCTGGTCACACCCCCACATCCATGCCGTTGACTTTCTTCTCTTCCCTCCAAAGGCATCCTCTCTCGGTGGTCAGTCTCCCCTCCACCGTGGCGTCACTGCC
>RJWJ010028718.1:0-21195 GCA_004363605.1 Indri indri | reverse complement strand
TTCTGTGCTCTCCAGAGGCAGCGAGCACTTGTCGGGTCTTTCAGGCGAATCTTTGAGTCTCTCCCTCCGTGTCCCCAATAAGTCTTCATATTGCTATTCGTGATTTTTTTCCTGTTTCGGGCATTAGCCGCTGGCTTCCCACTATAGAAGGCGAAGACTGAGCTCTCGCTCAGCTCTGGCCCCTGCTCTGACCACCACACATTTTCTGTCTCTCTGTCCCCCCAGTATGTTTATGTCACAGTTTTGTTAGCTGTGTGTTCAGTGCTTGCATTGGTATGCCTGTGTGATACCGCCTTGCTGTGTAGCTTATGTGGTAATGTCTCCTTTTCTGCACAACTCTTTGTATTTCATGAAATTAATAATTGTCATATTTTTTTTCTTGTGCTTAGTTTTCTATGTTTTTTTTCACCTATTCAAACTCTCCCCTTGTTATGTGAAACTCCTGTGCATACAGTCAGACACGTAAGGTATTCTACCACCTCCAACATGATAAAATCTCTCCCTGGGGCTTTCTCGCCAGCTCCCAGCTGGGCCAGGCCCACTGCCCTGGTGTCCGATCTGCAGCTCTGGGCTCGCATCTTCCTTGAGGGAATTTCCTCTTTTTCTGCGTCAGATCCTCTATTTCCTGGATCCCCTACATTCCTTCTCCTGGTTTGCTCTCTTCTTTTGAATGGTTTTATGTTCTTTGCTTTGTCCTCATTGTTCTGAGATTCCCCATGAGGGCTCTCGGTGTGATCCAATCTCATCCATTGTGCTGGACTTTCCAAGAGGCCTTTCAATCTGGATTCTCATGTCTTTCGGTTCTAAGATACTTTCTTGAATTATCTTGTTCATGATTTTCTCCAGTCTGTTTTCTCTTTCTGGAACACAGAGTTTTCATATATTAGAGTTCTTGAACTGTTCATCCTTTAAAAAAATTTTCCCTTCAATTTTTTCCTTTGTCCTTTTGGTCTACTTTTTGGAAGATATCCTTAATTGTGTCATTCAATTCTTCTGTTGTTTCTCATTTTTATTCTCTTATCATTGTTTCCAGAAGTTCCTTTTCATTCTTTGCCTATTCCTTTTCTGTAGCATCCTGCTCTTATTTCATGGGTGCAATATTTTCTCTGATATCTCTGAGGCTACTAATAATAATGTTAGATGAAGTTTTCTTTTCTCTCCTATTCTCTGTCTTCCAAGATACTTTTTTCTCTGTCTCAAAACAGTATTCCTCAAATGTAGTACATCTTGGCTGTGTGCTTACATTTAATTTAAGAGTAGGGTACTAAAATGATGTTATAAGCTCTGTGTACAAAGGCAGGGCAGGGAGGGAGAAAGGTACTGTGGCCATGAGTTTTACTATACAGTGATCTGGCAAATCCTTGTCAGTCTTTAGGTCTTTTCAGTGAAGCTGATTAAAGCCCCAGAGAAAGCCTCATCAAAAAGACCTACGCAGGCCCTTTTCTTGACTGTGGGTATAACTTAGTTGCTGATGTCTTGGAGATTAGTAGGGGAAAAAGGCTTGGGAGACTCAATGTTCAATATGTGCCTGTAGTCCCAGCTACTTGGGAGGCTGAGGCAGGAGGATGGCTGGAACCCAGGAGTTGGAGGCTGCAGTGAGTTATGATGATGCCACTTCACTCCAGCCTGGGTGACAGAGTGAGACTGTCTCTAAAAACAAAAAACTCAAAACCCAGAAAACCGCAAATCACACAGCAGTTCAGTAAAAGAGCTAACTTTTTGCCCCCTAAAAATACTTTGGTGATTAAAAGCACAAGTTCCCAGTATCTGGAAAAATCATCTTATGCCTGATGATGTCTATTCCTGGGTCCTGCTAACTGTGCCACCCCTGGGACCTCCTCCCTTGTGCAGAGTGAGCTGCTGCAGGCCAGTGGCTCCCCGCTGCCTGGAAGACCTTCCATGTCTTTGCTGCCAGGGAAGGCAGTGTTGGGGAGCTTACCTGGGCCTGCAAGCCCACCCTCTGCTCGTTGCCAGCCGTGTGACCTTGGGCAAGTTACCTAGCCTCCAGGTACTTCAGGGTGTCCATCTCTCAAGTGAGGGTAGCAACAGTCCCTACCTTATAAGACCCTGCAAGGAATAGCTGGGCACGGTGGCTCAGGCCTGTAATTACAGCACGTTGGGAGGCCGAGATAGGAGGATCGCTTGAGGCCAGGCATTCAAGATTGTAGTGAATGAGCCACGGCACTCCGGCCTGGGAGTGAGTAAGACCCTGTCTCTAAAAAATAAATAAATAAATAAAATCACTACGAGGATTAAACGAGTATAAAAAATGTATAGCATATATAATTCTCAGTACACTTTAGCAATTATTATTTACATTTTCTTAACTCTGAGGGTCAGAGAATCTTATTTCTCTTACGTAAAAATGGCACATGCAGCACCTTAAACTTTAAACCGTAGGTAGCTCCCCCATGCTCTGCCCTAGGTCATGTATAGCAACAGCACGTGATTCCCGGCAACAGGAGAAGACAGATGTTTTATTGAAAATACCTCTCAAATATTTGTGTTGCCATAGACTATCTTTAATTCTGGAAATGGGGCTCATACTCCACCTGTCATTTCAGGCTTCTTTCCATGTAGGTTTAGTTGTACAGTCACTGAAAGATGCCTTGGTCCTCTTTTTCTGCCCTGCAGATTTTCAGATTCCGAGCACAAGCCCAGTTTCTGCCTCTGGTGGTCATCTTCAATAGAGTGTGAAAAACAGAGGCTCGTTCCACATTTTACGGTCTCCGCTCTTGGCAAAATATTCTTCCAGAATGGCTCGCATTCTACACGTGCCCACTGTCGTCAGATGCCACACCCCTCCTGCCAGACAATGCTCAGAGTCACGCCTGAGTGGAGGCTGACGCCCCTTGGTAGGTGACTCCAGCCATAAAAGTCCTCCTCGGGGCTGGTTCTGCCACAGAAGGCCAGGAGGTTGGCTCCAGACGAGCTGCCCCTGCACCTCTGCAGAGCCTGCCGTGGGCCTCCGGGATTGACCCTGCTTTGATTCGTTGCTTCTGATCCAGACTCCAGGTACGTGCACCCAGCGGTTCTCTTCTCTCGGTTTCCAGCTCGAGATCTGGTCCTCCACCCCCATCCGGGCAGGTTCTGCCTGGCCAGGAGCTCCAGCCTCCAGAGCCCCGCTCGCTCGAGGGGCTGCCCGTCCACGCTGCCTCGCCGAGGCCCTGGCGGGGGGCCCCACAGCGGCCTTTGGAGATGTGAACACTACCTCCTGAGTCTGGCCAGAGCTTTTGGAGAGAAAGCTTGATCTTTAGCTTTGATTTGGTTTTTTAAAACAATTCTTCAAATGATTTATTTTCAAAATTGGCGGTCTGCCCTTCTTGCCCTTCTGATTTAATCGAATTTGCTTTTCCTTACTGCTTGTGTGTGCCTTGTCACTCCTCCGACTTTCAAAAAATTGAGCTTGAACTTCTGATGAGAAATTTCTAACTCCTCTACCTTTTCACGTTTGGATTTCCTCCTGTTTGGAGAAGGTGACAACAGGAGCCCAGAGGTCCCAGGGGCATGGGAGCGACAGAGCTGGGCGTGCCATGGGGTTTGCGGTGGATCAGAGTGGGACTGGGAAGGGCCGCACATCTGGTATGCGGACCCTGCGTGCATCCTGCAGGTCCCGGGTGCAGGCTCCGATTCCTCCGTCCAATTGGCCTGGAGGATGCATCAGAGTAGTTACTGCCAAGACCAGTAGTGGCCGATATTCATTAAGAACTTACCGTGCACCGGGCACTGTGCACACACTCTTCATTTAACTCTCACAAGGCACTCCATGTGGTGGGTACTTTTTTTATCCCATTTTCAGATCAGGAAGCCGAAGTACAGAGAGTTCCAAGGACACGGCCAAGGCCACACAGCTGGAGTGGGAAGGCCGGCTGTAGAGCGAGGTCCGATTCCTACCCAGCTGGGCATCGGCTTTGTCCACTGCCCGCCCCCAACTGTTGTTCCTGCCGGTCGCCCACACCCAACTCTCTTCTCACGCCTCCCCATCGCCTCTTCCGTGCTGCCCACTGCCCGGATTTTCACGTTTTATCGCCCTCTGTCTGATGGGTCACCGCTCAATGCACAATCACATTTTGCAGCAGGAGACACTTCCCAAAAATCACGAGCAGATTTTGGAGTGCCTCTGTGTGGCGCTTGTTGTCCAAAACTTTGTTGTGGACCTTCAGAGACATAGTGCACACAGACACACACCTCCTCCCCTAAACACACATACACCCGCACGCACATGAACTCAGACACACAAAAACACACGACCTCCCACACATTAGCTCACACGCACACACCCAAGCACGCGTGTAAACCCCACACCCGGCTGTCCGCAGCCTCGGCCCCGCAGAGCCCCTCTTCCCTGCCGCCCTGAGAGGTCGGTGCAACACGGGCTGCAGAGAAGTGAAACCTGCCCCGCAGGAAGCGAAACAGCCGCTGGGCTTTTCTGGTGCCTCTGGCACAGCTGTTGGGGACACTAAGCAAACAGCCTGCAGTTTCTGGCCCTGCTGTGAGGTAACTGGGGTCCCCTGGGTGGGGGTCTGGGTGGAGCTCCGGGCTGGGGAGACTCAGGAGGTAGCTGGGCAGTGGGGTGCCTGGGCTTTGTTTGCCTGCCACACCCCTCCCTCCTCCGCCAGAGGGGTTCCGAGACCTTCGTGGCGGAGGAACAGGCTTTGGCCACCACAGGCTCTTGAAGACAGTGTGGGCCCAAGGACTTTACTCAGAGCCACAGATGCACGTGGCCTGTTCCTTTCTTCTCAGTCTGGAAATAAGCTACTTTCTAGAGTTTCCACACACCCTCTTTTAAAAGTAAAAGAAAAATTTTGTGGAGGGAGAGAAGACGAGTAGGTGTAGCAATAGGTGTTAACAGGGATTGCTTTTCCTCATATTGACCAGGCTGGCCCAGACCAGCGTTAGCTAAACTTTTGTCTGGCAGGCCAGGAGCAGCCCGCAGATGCCGGGACACACACGCTTGTGGGTTCTTCTTGGAGAAGATGGAGTTGGAAATTTTGGAGCCTATGTGTCACCAGGGAGAGAGCGACAAGGGGCTGGGGCCACTGGGTGGAGGATACAGCATAGGCTAGGTGGGGTGGGACGCAGAAGTCACTGTCCCCTCGCCCTGGAGCGCTCAGCTGCAGGCAGACACTTGGTCTGGGAAGTGAGTCAAGTACTTAGTGACGTTGAACACGGGCACGGGGGTGCAGCCCCTACCGTAACTGTGGGACTGGTGATGCCGATTCCGCCTTAGAATTCCCTCTCAGTAGCTGACGTGCTGCGGATAGTTGAACGCTGGAGCTGGGAAGCATCTTAGACATGACACAGTGGAGCAGTTACCAAACTTTCCATTTTTATCACATCCCTGCACTTCTATTTATTTAATGTTTTTCTTTCAATTAGCTTACTTTAAATTTTTTAATTTAATCAAAACAATAACAATTATGATATCATGGGGTTGATGTGCTAAGACACATTTTGAAGCTACGTACCTATCAACATCACCCATCTTCATTTGGGAACCACCTCGAATTGTGTGTCTTGGCACTGATGAGACACACGTCACTCTTCCAGGCCACGCTCCCGTGTTGCAGGGGAGGACACCAGGACCCGCGGACGTCAGTGCTGTGCCGCGCTGGCACAGTTAAGGACTGATTCTAGTTTGAGGCTCTTCCTGAGTCTCCTCAGCTGCAGTCTTGATTCTTTCTGGAATATCGGGGTCATGCTTCCAAGGACGTAGAAACATTCTTAAATGTGATTCACACAGATAACCCAGGGAAAGGCCAAACACAGTGCTCGGTGCGAGGAGGTGGTTAATACAGTTCCTTCCAGCCTGGACTAGCTGCTCTCTGGAAGCTTTTAGAATCTTTTTTGAATTCGCGTGTCCTGAGATGCCAAGGTGACGTATCTCGATGTGGCCACCGAGTGACACACTCAGCTGTGCCAGGTGCTCAACAAGCCTTTCCACCGTGGGTGCTGGGACGACCCCTTGTGTTACCTATTTGCATATTTCCTCCCACCTATTTTTTTTCTTTTTCCTTCTGAAATGTCCATTATTTGGGTGTTGGATTTCCTGAACCAATAATCATCTCATTTTTTTCTCTCCTATTTGGTTCTACTTTCTAAAAGATTTTCTTCCATTTCACTTTTTAATATTGCTGGTAAAAATTCTAAATTTCAGCACTTATATTTTTCACTTCAAAAAGCTCTTTCTCATTCTGTGACCATTTTTTTATAAACTCCTATTCTTGTTTTACAGACACAATGTCTTTTCCTCTGTCTCCGAGGATATTAATTATAGCTCTTGGGATTTTTCTACACTGCTTCATACCCCCTTGGCTCCTAAGCTCTGCCGTTTGTTTTGGTTCCTTTCTCACGCTGGAGTCCTTCTTCACATGTCTCGTGATCCTTTGTTCTCTGGTTATATTTATTTACTTATTTTTAATTTTTATTTTTTTAAATTAAATACGTTTAACTTGAGCCAATACATATTTATGTTTCCGCTGCTACAGGAAAGGTATTCCACAGTGGAACCAGAATTTGTAGCGCATCAGACAGACATAGTAGCTGTCATCATGGAGTCAAGGAGAGAACAAAAAGCATATCTAGGATAAGTTACGAAACATTTTTTTTAGATTTATCTTTTATTTTTATTTTGTTTTTTATTTTTAATTATTGTGGATACTTAATACCTGTACATATTTTTGAGGTACCTGCGATATTTTGTTACAAGGAAACAGTGTATAATGATCAGGTCGGGGTATTTGGGGTGTCTACCATCTTAAGTGTTTATCATTTCTGCATGTTGGTATCATTTGAAGTCCTCTCTTCTAGTTACCTTGAAATATACATAAGTTTCTTCTATCTAACTGTGTGCTTGTGCCCATAGCCAGCTCTCTTCAACCTACTCACCCATGCTTCCCAGTCCCTGGTATCCATCACTCTCTGTGTCCATGAGATCAAGCTTTTTAGCTCACAAACAGAAGCGAGAACATGCAATATTTGTCCTTCTGTGCCTGGCTTATTACGTTTAACTTAATGACCTCCAGTTCCACCCATGTTGCTGCAAATGACAGGATTTCATTCTTTTTTATGGCCAAATAGTATTCCTTTGTGTATTTATACCACATTTTCTTTACCCATGTATCCACTGATGGACATTTAGGTTGATTCCGTATCTTTGCTATTGTCAATAATGCTGCATTAAACATGGGAGTGCAGGTGTCCCTTTGATATACTGATTTTTTTTCCCTTTGGATAAGTATCCAGTTGTGGGATTACTGGATCATATGGTAGTTCTATTTTTAGTTTTTTGGGAAATCTCCACACTGTTTTCCATAGTGATTGTATAAATTTTCATTCCCACAAACAGTGTATAAGAGTTCTCTTTTCTCCACATTCTTATGAGCATCTGTTATTTTTTGTCTTTAAATAATAGCCATTCTTACTGGAGTAGATGATATCTCATTGTGGTTTTGATTTGCATTTCCCTGATGATTAGCGATGTTGAACATTTTTTCATATACCTGTTGGCCACTTGTATGTCTTCTTTTGAGAAATGTCTACTCATTTTTTTTGCCTATTTTTAATGGAATTAATTGTTGTTTTCATTATTGAGTTGTTTGAGTTCCTTGTGTATTCTGGACATTAGTCCCTGGTCGGATGAGTAATTGACAAATATTTTCTCCCATTCGTGAGGTTGTCTCTTTATTCTGTTGATTGTTTCTTTTGCTATTTTTTTTAATTTTTTAATTGAAAAAAAAATTTTTAGGGATGAGGGTCTCACTATGTTACCCAGGCTGGAGTGCTGTGGCTATTCACAGGCATGATCATAGCATTCTACAGCCTCAAACCCCTGGGCTCAAGCTATCCTCCTACATCAGCCTCTCAAGTAGCTGGCTATATTTTAAAATGAGACACTAAATATCTGATTTCAATGCCTGTGTGAGTGAGCTAGGGCTTGTTGACCTTAAAACTTCACTGGAGGCCTCGTGATGACCTTTCATTAGGGAATCCCTTACCTATCTGGACCTGGAAGATTTTCTCTGGGGTGTTGGAGAAAAAAATCCTTCAATACACTGCCTCCTGATAATCTGAGAACAGGGTGGGAAAAGACAAATCAGAGTGTGACCCTCAAATTTGTAGATTTTCATGTACTCATTCCCCTTCCTAGTCCTATGGTGTCTCCATCTGAGCCATTCCTCTTCCAGGCATCCCAATGGCGGCGGGGGACCCATCTGGGCGGCCAATCCTGAACTTCTTGCTGTTGGCTGTGGCGGTGACTTTTTTGGGCTCGGCCCTGTCCGTAGATGAAGTACGGACCCACCTGTCGATGAAGGAGGAGATGATGAGGCTGGGTGGGCAGCTGGTGCTGAGCACCCAGGAGGAGCAGGCCAACGAGAAGCTCATGGCCATCAAAATAGCCGAGATGACCGAGGCCATGGAGACCCTCGTGTTCCCACCCAGCATGCACTTCTTCCGGGCCAAGCGTCTCATTGAGAAAAGTCAGGTGTTTAATATCCTGAGGATGATGCCAAAAGGTAGAGGTTTGGAGAGGGGCGGTTTGGGGATCTTGGGAAGGCAGCTAAACTGAACTTGGAGCTGTAATTGTTATTGGAACTGTTGTTCTAAATGGAGTAGAGAGAACTCCACGCAGCTTCCCTGCTCCTCTGTCTGTACTGGCTGTCTAGGAAGGGGTGTTCGATTGTGGTTGTTGGCTCAGTCTGGAAACCAAAACCCCTGCTTCCTAGGGCACTCGGCTTCAGAGACAGTCAGGATTGGCCTGAATATTCCTGGTCAACCCTGACAAAGCTGGAAAAGCTTCCAGTCATGAGACAGTGCCCAGGGCTCAGAGAACATACTGATCCCTTCGGAGCTTTCCTCACGGCCTTTCTCCTACCCTTTCTCCAGGGGCTAAGTTACCAGATGGGATGTGATACCATGTGGCATCCAAGGGTAGTGTAAACACACTTCTATGAATAGTAAATAACATATGAATAGCACTTTGCAGCTTACAAGGACTTTTCCATACCTTTTTTTAAAATGGTATAAATAGAGATTTTTGAAAAAATAATGGTGAGGTCAGTAAAGTAGCATACCCAGTTGATGGGGATGGTAAGAGGTGATACACCAAAGCTCAGGCAGCAGGGACACCTGCCCGGGGGCTGTCAGGGAAGGTGCTGCGTGGGCCAGAAGGGCAGAGAGCCGGTGTGCCCTGCACTGTGAGGAGCACCGGAGACACCTGCCGTCCGGTCGGAAGGACATGTGTGCGGCCTCAGGGGTGAAGCCCGAAGGCCAGAAGCTGCAGAGATGCAGGCCCAGGGCTGGGGAGCAGACAGCAGGGGTGGGGAGGGGGTGGCTGGGGAGCAGGCTGAGAGGATCAAGGACAAGCATGCAGACAGGACTGGGCCCAGGCTCATTCTTCTTGCCTGCCTCCGTGCAGTGCTGGGGGCAGGGCCTCACCAAAAGGCTGGGGCTCCCAACAGAGAGCTGGAAGCTGAGGGAGCCTGGGCTTGAACCACAGTCTTCTGATTCCAAGCTGCTTCCACCCCACCATGCTGCCCCTCTCCAACAAGACCACCCACGGTTCTGACTAGTGAGACAGGAAGACAAGGAAGCTCCTCTCTCAAACTGAGCTGAGAGGGGAGAAGAGGGCGGGCAGCGGGGTGGTGGGGCTCGGGAGCCGGGATGAGAAAGCACGCTATGCTCGGTTCTGAGTGACGGCCGGACAGAGAAGTTCCTGCTCCCGCTCCTTCCCGCGCACCCGCTCTGTCCTCGCGAGCCCCACGCCTGGCATCGGCACTCCACGCCGTCGTCCCCCGTTCTCCCTCCTCCTCCAGGGGCTGCCTTACACCTCCATGACTTCGGCATCGTGAATATGGACTGGCTGGTGAAGAACGTCACCTACAGGCCCCACTGCCACATCTGTTTCACTCCACGGGGCACCATGCAGTTCAGATTTGCCGACCCAACTCCTGCCACCCTGATGACAGAAGAATGTTCAAAGTGGATTTTGCTGGAGGATTATCGGAAGCAGGTGCAGAATGTCACTGAGTTTGACAACAGGTGAGTGGTAGTTCCACAAGCGGGCGTCACGGGCCTGTCACGGAGGGTGCAGTGGGCAAGTGTGTCTCCCTTGGTACAGACCCACATATAAAAATCCGGCCTCATAAGGGGATTAGGCAGCTTTTTCTCTTAACTTTGCAGGCTACTTTTGCTTCACAAAAGCAATCAGCGCCTTTTCTGTCCACGGTAATTTCCTGGCACATTTAAATCTGACTTGATCTGCAAAAGGCCTTATCAGCAACACTACTCTTGCCACAAATGAGATTTATCTTGAAGCTCAGTAAGACCAGAGAGAAGAAAAGTCCCTAGCTCCTGAAGTAACAGTCTGGCTGGTGGCTGAAACGGCTTGAAAACATAATGGAATGACTTCCTAACAGACATGTATAGTAATATTATAGTAACAATCATTTTAATCATAGGCACAGTGCTTTCATGAGGTTATTTCTCCTTATGAAATAAGAAACATGATGCACAGCAAGGTTAGGTAAGCTGCCCAAGGCCACACAGCTGGTAAATGGCAAATCAGGGACATACACCTGGACGATGCGGTGCCAAGTACAGAGTGATTCCCATCACACGCCCGCAGCAATCTGCTCGGGCTGCCACCACAGAACGCCACGGGCTGGGTGGCTTAAACAACAGGAATTTATTTCCTCGCAGTCCTGGAGGCTGGAAGTCCAAGGTTGAACTGCCGGACAGTAGGTTTATCCTGAGGCCTCCATCCTTGGCTTGCGGAAGGCCGCCGCCTTGCTGTGTCCTCGCACGTTCCTGAGCGTGTGCACGCCCAGCGTCTCTTCCTCTTCCCATAGGACACTGGTCTTCCTGGATTAGGGCTCCGCCCTGCGACTTCGCTTGACCTTGACTACCCGCTTAGATGCCCTGTCTCCACATGCAGGCAGTTCGAGGTTAGGGCTTCAGTGTATGAATTTGTGGGGGACACAATTCCATCCATAACTGCCCCGAAGAGAGCTCGGTCTGGGATGCGAGCACCACCAGGGGTGAGGGGCCGAGGCTGCGGAGGGCGGCAGGCGGGCCTGGCTGGTGCGCGTCCCCCTCCCACGCTGTCTCCCAGGAAGCGTGAGCAGGCGGTGGCTCCCTAGCCAGGGGCCGGGCTCACACCGGGCAGCCGGGGCACTGCCTGTTGCCCCGTCCTCTGCTCTGCTCACTGGGGTGCATCCCGGTTTGCTTCTGGGCGGCAGACACCGCGTGGGCAGCAGCCCTACAGGGGCCTCCTAACTCCCCTTTGTCTCGGACAGCCTGCTGAGGAATTTCACTCTGATGACCCAGGACCCCGAGGTGACCTATGTAGACCAAAATGTCGTCTGGTCAAGGTTTGAAACCATCTTCTTCACCATCTCTGGCCTTGTCCATTATGCGCCGGTGTTCAGAGACTACATCTTCCGGAGCCTGGAGGAGTTCTACAAGGACAACGTGCTCTACATGGAGATCAGAGCCATGCTGCTGCCGGTGAGCCTGCTCTCCCCTCCCCGCCCGGTGTCCGGATCTTGCCTGGGAGGACTGGATGCTCGTGAATTTACCCCCAGGTCTCTGGTGCAAGGTGGCAGGTGACTTTTCGGGGGCCACTGTGAGCAAGGAGACCTGAAACGGACAGGGCGGCCCCAGCAAATCTGGGGACACCACACTCGCTGCCCTTTGCCCCCTTTCTCGCAGTGACACGCAGTGCCCCCGGCGGGAGCTGGGAAGGAGGAGGAGAGTAAGGACAGAGGCATCCCGCGGGCGCGGAGAAGGGGCTCAGGAGTAAAGGGGGCCACGTGGCAGGACGTTGGGAGGGCACCTTTGAGCAGTGCCGGCGGCGTGCTGACGAGAGCAGCCGACTCCCGGGAGTAGAAAAATGGGATGCAGGTGATAAAGTGCAGCCGGGGTTGGCTGATAAAGACCCTGACTGTGATTTGGGAGAAAGGAAGTCGAGGTCGCTAGAGGAAAATACAGGGTGCAAGAGGTTTCTTTTTAGGGCAGAGACTTCTGTTCGCACAAGGAAGGAGCGTGGCGAGGTTAAAAATAGCACAGAGAAAGAGGGCAGGATGCGGCCACCCTGGCACCCAGGGAGTGAGACTGTCCTGCAACCAGAGAAGGTTCTGCAAGACCAGAGGGAAGGTGGGTGTGGGGCGGACGTGACACTGGGCTGGCACTGGTCGCTGCGGGAGGGGGGCCCGCCCTGCCTCCCCTGCTTCCACGGTGGGCGAGACGAGACGCCCTCTGAGGCCGCGGGCAGCCAGGGGAGGGCAGTGGGTGTTTGAGAGAACCTCCTGGGAGATGGGCAGCTCGCTGACCCCAGCCGGGAGAGCGGTTCCCTGGAGAGGCTGAGGGCCGAGAGAGCCTGCAGTGGTCCGCACCGCGGCGCCCGCTGTGTTACCCGCCACGCAGCAGACAACGGTCTGATTGAGCCCGGGGTAGCACAAAGAGCAAAGCGGAAGAGCTGGCGTGCAGGGGAGGCTTCTCGGCTGAAGGGTGCGGGACGAGGAGGCGGGCAGGACAGAGACAAGCGGAAGGTGAAAGAGTGGGAACTTGCAGGGTGGCCACTGAGGGGCGAGTGACCTGGAAAGACTGGGTGGGCAGAAACAGCGAGCACGAGCTCAGCTGGTCAGAATGCAGCTGCTTGGTGGGAGCTCCCAGGCAGAGCCACCGAAGTGCCAGCCCTAAGCGGGCATGTGTCCTCGGGATCCAGTGTGCCCGGGAAGACCTAGATGAAGTGACTCGAAGTGCCTCGGGACTATGGCAAGAGCTGAGGCGCAGGAGAACGGTCTCTCCTAAAGTCGGCTGAGAAAATGGGGGCCATGGAGCCCTAACTCTTAAGAAGAGGTTAAAAATTATTTTGATTTTAAGGAAGAAAGGTTGAAGAGAGAGAAATGAGAAGGGATAGGAAGAGTCCAAAGGAGAGAGCATTCTCATAAAAGTCTGACTCTAGCGGCTTGCACTTTGGCCAGGAGCCAAGGGTGACTGGGATTCTGGGTACCATGACAGGGACCCGCTCCAGATGTACAAACTGGAGCTGGGGGCGCGGAGGCTCTATGTTGAAGGGGAAGGGTCTTTTGTGGAGAGCAGTCCTAGGTGATCAAATACTACTAGGAAGTTCCTTTGGTGAGTCTATTGAAGGGAACTTTCTTGAGGACTTTTTTTGGGGGAGAAGATAGGGTACTGAGGGAGTGGGCGTGATTCCTGGGCGTTCCATCTGATAGGTTCACAGGGTTTGAGCTGGTTAAAGGTTTTTAGTGGCTTGGGGAAAGTGATCTGTGGGTAGAGAGAGTTTCCTCTACATTATATCCAAAATACTCTGCTCATTTGTTCAAATATTTATTGAGTATGTAAACGCCTTGGTGACTGACCTTCAAGCTTGAAGAAAGGTCCACAGGGTGGCAGCATTTTGGCTTTTATTTTAGCATATTCTTTTATCTTTATAAGCTCAGAAATTTTATTGTTTGTAGACCCAAAAGTGATAGGTCTCCAGAGGACTGATACACATTGACCAAATTCATAAGGGATGAATGTATAAACAAGAAAGTCAGAATGAAATTATCATTCAGACCAGATACTTATGCTTCCTAATCAGGAAATTCTCTCCTCAAAGCTAAATTATAGTTGGAAGTTTGTTTGGTGAGCTAGAGCCCTAATGAGCCCTGTCACTGAGCTCTGAGAACTTAAGAGTTGGTCACAGTGTTCTTAACCTTTCGGAAATATGTTAAAAGCTGTCACCATGGCTGGGCGTGGTGGCTCACGCGTGTAATCCCGGCCCTTTGGGAGGCCAAGGTGGGAAGATTCCTTAAGGCCAGGAGTTTGAAACCAGCCTGAGCAAGAGTGAGACCCCATCTCCACGAAATATAGAAAAATTAGCCGGACATGGTGGTGCGCGCTTGTAGTCCCAGCTATTCAGGAGGCTGAGACAGGGGATCGCTTGAGCTCAAGAGTTTGAGGTTTCAGTGAGCTATGATGATGCCACCGAACTCCAGTGTGGGGGGAGGGCAGTGCCTACAGAGAGAGACCCTGTCTCAGGGGGGCAAAAAAAAGAAAAAAGAAAAAGCAAAGTAAACAAAAAGCTATCGCCTTTTCCCCTAGAAACAAATAAGTACTACAATAAATTGAATATTTAAGACAATATTTTCACACCTATCCATATGCATCCATAAAATGAAACAAATGTTTCTGAAACAATGCAGCTTATAGTGACTCTGATATTTTTGCATTGTTTCCTTTTCAAAAATTCTGGTTGGGATTCCTACCCTCAGTTTTATTTAAAGCATTCTAGGACCCTCTGTCATGAAGGCTACACCCGCCCCAAGAACCAGTTATTCCAGTTTGTGGGTCCCTTAATCTGAGACAAAGCTTCCTTCAGTCTCAACTCTCCCTTTTCTTTGGAGCCTGGACTGAGCCTCCTGTTCCTGAGCTGTGTTAGCACCCTGGGAAGGTGGGGTCCAGTCTCTCGGGTGACTTGGCTTACCTCCACGTGGACCTGCCGCTTGTTTGTATTTCGACTCTCTGAACGCAGACTTGTATTTCCATTTCTGAGTTCTTGAGGAATGGGAGGAGGACTTTCCTCTGCCTGTCTACGCTGGAAGGGGAAGGCTCTCTCATCAGGACAGAGCAGATAGATAGGTACATAGACCTGGGCACAAATTATCTTTCAAAAGAAAAAAGAGGGCCTTTGCTCCTGTAATGTTTATTTCCAGCACCCACAGGTGTCGCCTTGTGTTGCTTGTGTCATAACATCTAAGCCCTGATTTCCCAACCAGACAGTGACTCGTTTCAGGCACCAGATCGTACATTGCCTGGTGGCCTCTGCAGGCGCCGGTGGTGACAGTCGTGCTTGTTGGGGGCACTTCTCAAATGCCGAGGTGCACGCGAATAATTTGGAGGTGGCGTGTGTGGACTCTGACCTCCCAGGGTTCTAATTCTGTGTGGTTGGGTAGGGCCAGGAAGCTGAAAAGTTAACTAGTGCGCCCTCGCGGCCCCCTCCCCGTGATTCTGATGCAGGTGCCCCGACCCAGGCCCACTCGGAGACAGCACCTTCCTCACCTTGACCTTCATAAAGTTCTTCACCTGCACCGTCTCCTTCGAGCCTCACAACAACGCTGTTTTAGAGAAGATACTAATTCACTTTATCGATGTGGAAACTAAGGCTCAGAAAAGGCCAAAGGGCTTGATCAAGGTCACACAGGTTGCAAGGGGTAACCAGATGTAGGCTTCCAAACTGGACACTCTCCTCATTGAGCTGGGCTCCCTGGGCCTCGTGGTAGCCGCCTCATTGCAAAAGGAGGTCCCTGAGAGGGCGTCCGGCTTCCATTTTACCACTTCCGGGGGAGAGTGGCTATCCCCAGGATGAGCCGGGCCTTGGCAGGGGAGTGGCTTCCTGTTGGGCAAATCCTGACAACTTTCTTGGTGTGGGGAGCGGGGAGAGAGCCCTCAACCCTTGCAGAACGCTGGGCTCTTCAGTGGCTGACGGGAAGACGGAGGAGGGAGAAGAGGCTGGGAGAGGGTTTGGGTCTTGGTGGTTCTAAGGGCTGTGACTTTCATCTTGAGCATGATGGGGAAGTATCTGGGTAGAGCTGCTGAGAACTGGGATTGGAGGGAAAGAGAGAGGCCGGAGCACTGGTTCCTAGTTCCACCTTCCCCTTCTCTGCAAGTGAGAGTGAGTATTTTCACCTCCCTGGGTCTGAGGCGGAGAGCCTGGGGCTTGGGGCATTAACGTGGGGGGTGCCCAGCCCCCTCCTGTCTCCTACTGTGCCCCCGCCCTGCCCCAGCCGGCCTTTCTAGAGGTGCTGGCTGCTGGGATTTCAGATTCTGGTGGGGGCTGGGGGGGACGAGATTTGCCCATTTGTTCTGGCCTGACCCTGGAACAAAGGCCTCTTGCCACAGAGAGTCTAGGTCTTAATGCCCCCATCAGCCAGACAGGGGGCCGTCGACACGCTAGCAGCTAAAGACAGTCTTCCCGGGATTCTGAGCCGCTTTACCTCCCTGCTCAGTCGTGGGCTAATTCAGGGCTCCAACGAAGTTGATGGACTGTCCTGGCTGCTCAGCCTCCCATTGTGTTCCTAATGCTCGATGACAAAGGCTACTTGCCCATGGCAACAGTTGCTAGGCGGATCTTATCTCCTGGGCTCCAGTCCCTCCCCCCACAGCCAGAATCGGAGGCCCAGACTGGGTCCTGGCGAGGACTTAGCGTGGAGTCCGCCCCGGGGCCGGGAGGTTACCCACGGGCACTTGTCCTGCGGGTGCCTAGAGGGGAGGTCTTGAGGGAGAGACATGGCAAGGCAGACAGGAGCCATGGCGGTCGCTCCAGCGTTTTCCTGGATGCTGTCGCTCATATGACAAGTACTCTAGTGCCGCCCTGCCCCTCCCCCCAAGTGCTTTTGCCTGGATTCCACCTGGCCCCTTGCGGAAGTGGCTGCCTTTCATGTTGTTGTGTCACTCTGTGAGGATGCTCTCTCTTAAGGACCCTTTATGACAGCACTCACCGTGCGTGCGGCAGCTGTGCTGTTTACTGGTATGTCCGGCCCCCAGAGCTGTACATTGTTCATTGGAATCACCTGAGGAGGTTCAAAAAACCCAGACTCTAACCCAGAGATTCTGATTTGATAGGTCTGGGGTGGGACCCAGGCATTTTTCCTCTCCTTGGGCGATTCCAAGGTAAGCCAAGGCAGAGACTTTGAGACCCTGGGACTGTCACTTGAGTGACCGTGTGGCCTTTATACAGGCGGGGGCAGGGCCCGCAGATAATTGGAGACTCCTCTGGGCGAGCAGGATTCTGGCCTTGGCAGACCCCAGCCCACTGCCCACGTAGCAGGGCTGACTTTCTGAACCTTCTTAAGGCTCCACATCCTTGTCTATAAAATGAGGCCTACCTACCCGTGTAGTTTTGAGATTAAATGAGATTGTGATGTAAAGCTCCCTGCACATGCCTGGCCCTTAGAAGAAGCTCAAAGCTTAGTAAATGAATGATGCTCCAGTAGTGAGAGCTAATTGCATCAGAAATTGGAAACCTGAGTCCTAGTTTCTGGTCTGATACAAACTAGTTGTGTGACCTGGAGCAACTCTCTGCTCCTAAATTTCCCTACAGTTCCTTCGAGCTTCAAAATTCTATACCTCCATGACATCGAAGACAGTAAAACTCTGTAATATTATATTGGTTTATGTAAGTAGTGTGTAGTTTGAATAATTTCCCCACAAATTTACAGTTCGTTAATTAAACTATAGTTAAAAATCAAAGTAATCTAAATTGAGTTCAATGCGCTTTTGATTCAAGGCTTTTTACAGGGATACAGCAGCTTTTTGCATCACTTAGTCTTAGATGAACGACTAACCGCACCTGCTTGTACTTACAGATTGTTAAGTTCTTAGATATTAACTCATCTTCCTTGGACAACTGTAGGGTTTGAGTTGTTTTTCAAGATCTGATGATAGATTTGTAATAATAACACTATTATTAATAGTTGTCATTTCCGAATGCAAATATTAACTCGTTTGATCCTTGTAATAATCCTGCGAGGTATGACTGACTTGGGACAGATCGTAGCTCCACTGGGAGCCTGAACCCAGAAGGCTGACCAGAAGCCCCAAACCAGCAGAGCCCCTTCCCTCAAATGCCCCGCCTAGCTGGAAGGCTGGGAAGAGCTACAGGTCTCCCCTCCCCAGTGGGGGCCTCCCTCTCCTGGAAGTGGGGGTTCTGTCAAGCATTCGGATCCCATCCTAAGCACTCCCTTCCTTTGAGGCTGCAGTTTCTTTGGAGAGGCCAGACCTGCAGGAGTGCAGGGCATGGACGGGGTAAGTTACAGGGCACCAGGGGACTAGGAAGGGGCTCTGAAAGGGACTGCAGCCCTGGGAGCCAGATCTTGTCTTCCTGGCACTCCGTGCCGTGACAACGAGCAGTGTGGGTAGAACCTTGAAGGCGTGGGGCCCAGCTTCTCCAGTGACAAGCGCAGGAATGACAGGATTGATGATTCGGAACCACTGCCGTGTGTAAGGCTCCATTGGGCCTCTGGTTGTATCATTTGCATATCTTTGCATGCTTGATTAATCTGGCAGACATCTTCTTTTAGGCAGAAGTGTCATTTGTAGATTTTTTTTTTTAAGTTTCTTTCTTTTGTCCCCCTTCTATTCTGCCAGCACAGTTCCACCCACACCCCTCCAATAGTTGTCTGTTCATCCATTCCCTAAAATATGCTGCCTGGGGCTTAGTACCTTTAAAATGACTTGTGAACAGCATTCTTCTTGAATTAATATTTATTCGTGGAGCTCCTACTCTGGTGCTGTAGGCGAAGAGGTGAGGAAATCAAAATCTTGTGGACCCTACCCTGAAGGAGTCTCTATTCCAGTTAGGAGGTAAGAGCAGGAGACTCGATAATGACAGGGGGTCAAGGCATGGACGGAACTCTGCTCTTCCCTGCTGCCAGCCAGCTGGGTGACGGCAACACACCTGCAGGTGACAGTTCCAGGTTGGGTTAACCCAATGGTTCTCAAACTTTCTGGTCCCAGAATCCCTTTATACTCTTAGAAATTTTTGCGAGGATTTCCAGCAGCTTGTATTTATATGGATCATATCTATTGACCTATCCTGATTAGTTATTGAAATTGAGAAGTTTTTGAAATGCAAGCTCACAGTCTGTTATCTGTCAGGATGGTATCATCACACATGATGCAGCTTCAGAGAAATTCTACTGTATATCACAAGAGAATGAGGGTGAAAATGACAAGTGATATCTTCAAATTATTATGAAGAGAGTATTGACTTTATGGACTTCCTGAAAAGGTCCAGGGGACCCACAGGGCTCCCCAGACCACCCTGAGAACCGCGGGGCTACAGCATATGGGCTCTTTTAGCCTCAGAGACTGGGAGACCCTAACAGGGCACCTGGACGCCTGTTGCAGCCCTGATCACTGCGGGAAGGTTCTCCTTCTTTAAACCCTTGGAAATGTAGGGGTAAAAACAAAGCTTTTCCTCTACCTTACTAGGTTATCTGCCTGGGCCCGTGAATTAAGCTGACAAAGGACAGATTAACAGGGGAAGGACATGCAAATTTTATTTGATGTCAATATTTTAATTTTATGTGCACAGATAGGTCATGGCTTTCATCCAGAAGAAGTAAAGGCCCAAAGAAGTTGGAGCGGGGCTTATACACCCTTTTAACACTGGGGGTCAATTGCGAAGTGGCAAGACCAAGGAAAGGGGTTTGGGCTTCTACTAGGTTGCAGGAAGGTCACCGTATGGGAAACTGACGCAAGGCGTGGGCTGTCTTCCTAAGGTTTGTTTGTGCAGACCCGTCTCGGCAACAGCTTTCCGTCTCCACTGAAAAGAGTTGTCTTCCTCTCAAGGTGGGGGACACCTTCGCAAAGGGAAATCTGTGTCCTGCTTTTAGGCAGATGGGGGAGGGCGGAGAGCTCAGTCTGTGTTGGCTGCTGCTTACCTTCGGCTCAAAATAATCCTCGCACCAAAGTGGTGTGTGTTGGGGTGGCACGTTCCGATCCCCGTCAGCAGGTAGTAACAAGGGGCAGCAGCTCAGACAGGGTTAACAGTGCCCAGGGTTCTCCCCGTATTACATCCCGGCAGCCGTAACGGTCAGTAGTCTGGAGCCCGTCTGCTGCTTCATAAGCCGCCAGCGGAACTCCGCCTGGGAACAGTGAGCCCGCTGCCCTGGCTGGGGCAGCCTCATGGGGACGCTGATGTGCCAGGCTTCCCGGGGTGGTGGCAGAGGAAACAAAGAGCAAAGCCAGGAGGGCCCAGCTGCCGCTCCTCGCTGCCCCCAACTCAGGCAGCGGAGCAGGACCCCGCAGGCAGGCCAAAGGGCCGGGGATGATCCCAGGTGGTGCACAGGTGGCCGCCAGGGTGAGCGTGGGCGGGGCCCGGCCTGGGGAGGCGGTGCGAGGGGGGACGGGTGGACAACAACGGGCAGAGGAGGTGGTTCCTGAGAGGACCCAGCTCCCTCAGTGCCAGGGACACAGGGCTGACTCCAGTGAGGAGAAAGGGCTTTTCCCTTTAGGAGGAGGAGTAGCTCTGGGCTCCCTGAAGGCCCTGCGCGCCCTCCCCCTGGCCCCAGAGACCGGTGACCTCGGTCGGATTCTGTCGCTAGAATGGATTGCTGCTTCCGTGAGCTCCCACACCCTTCCGTGTCCTCCTTACTCCTCCTGCTTTGCGTGTCAGCAGGGGGAGTCCATCTCCGTCTCCGACTGCATCGTCAGGTCCCGGAGGGCAGGGACCTTGTCTTGTCAGCACTTTTGTCCTTTCCCGTGCTCAGCCTGCTCCTTATACATTACAGGGGCTTAATTAAGGGCCAAGGGCAGAAATCGAACCCCACATGTGCTTTCCCCCACCCTGCCTCGCCCTACAATCTCTGCGGTAACTCCCACACCCTGTCCTCAGCCCAGACTGCCTGTGCACACCGCCACGTGGTGCGGGGCAAGACCTGGCCCAGTGACAGGGCGGGGCAGAGGGTTCCCGCGAGCCGACTCCCTGGAGACCATGGTGTGGCTCGATGCCCAGCCGCCAGCGGCACTCCCGAGGGGTCTTCCTGACACCCGTCCCCTCTATGCACCTCTGTTCCCTCAGCTTCCTCCTCCTCTGTCTTGCCTACCTGCCTGGTGGCAGTGACCGCCTGGGGGTGCTCTGCCCGGAGGTGGAGAAGGTGGGGAGGGGAGAGGGAAGGACGGCCGGGAGATGACATGGATTCTCGGGCGCTCTTTCTCGCTGTGACCTCTTCCCGCTGACCTGTTCTTCAGTCGTTACACAGATACTTAGTGAGCACCTACTGCATGCCAGGCTCCGTGTGGAGACGCAGCAATGGATGAGACAGGCGGGTGTCAAAGAGTGTCATCCCCGAAGGGGCCGGGACTTCTGGTCAAGCAGTGGAGAAAACATCAGAGGTTGTAGAGGACATGGAACAAGGAGAGTGTGGGCAGTTGGCAATGATGTCTTTCCCTGTTCACCTCCGACCCCTGCCGGGACGTGCTTGCCTCCCAGGTGTACGAGCTGAACGGGGAGATCCACGACAAGGACTGGTCAGTGAAGACTTACAAGGACGTGGCTCAGATGTTTGTGAAAAGTCACCCGGAGTTCATTGGAATCAAAATCATTTACTCGGATCACAGGTGAGAGAGACTATCGCAGCGGCTGCTGGAGTTGGGAGAAGGGGATGTGGGCAGAGGCGCTGG
>RJWJ010028717.1:0-21169 GCA_004363605.1 Indri indri | reverse complement strand
TGTTGTAGCAAGTGTCGGAATTTTCTTTCTCCTTGAGGCTGAGTAATATTCTACTGTATGTATATATCATATTTTGTTTATTCATTCACCCACTGATGAAGACTTGGGTTTATTCTACCTTTTGGCTATCATGAGTAATGTTGCTATGAATGTGATGGGCATAGATATCTGTTCAAGTCCCTGCTACTTCTTTTGTGTAAAACTCAGAAGTAAAAATTCTGGACATGGTAATTCTAATTTTAATTTTTTGATGGACCAGCATACTGTTCTTGATAATGGTTGCATCATTTTACATTCCCATCAACAGTGCACAAGATTTCAAATTCTTTACTTTCTTGCCAATACTGCTTTTTTGCTATTGTTTTAAATAATAGTCATGCTAGTGAATATGAAAGAGAGTTGTTTTAAAGTTATTGTACAGGAAATCTGATGTTTGAGTTTCTTTAGAAACAATTTCTGAAAATGTATTTTGTTTTTTTGAATAGGCCATGTTTCCCCATTTTTTGGTAAGCCTTGTGATCTTTTGTTGAAATTTGGTTATTTAAAAAAATAGCTACCTCTCCCCCATCTTTGTAGACTGGTGTGGAAACCTTGACTGATTAGTGGGTCCCTGAGCCTTGACACCAGCCCAGAGTAAAGCTTAAGGTGTTGTCAAGTCTTTTTTGGCTATGTGTACTGTTTTTGTTAGTGTGTACTTTTCGTTTATTTGTTTTTTAAATTTTTTCCATATATACTTTTCAATACTGTAATTTTCCAAAAAGTGTCACTTCAGCTTCTTCTCAGGATTTTAGATGTTGTATTGTATTCTTTTGCTCATAATGTCTTGCCCCCAGGCATCTACAGGTCTGCAGTCCCCCTGTGGTTCAATGTGGAGTGCTTCCTTCCCCCTGTCTTCTACAGCTTCTGCTAGTCTGAGATCCAAATTACGCCACCATTTCAGATCTGAGCTTTGAGTCAGGCAAGACAAAAATCAGTCCCGAGGGCAGGCCACAGACGGTCCAGAATGTGACAAACAAGTTCTCCTGTGCTCCTTCTGGCATAAGGGAGATAACTGGGAATTGGCTCTCTTCCTATCCTCTGCACAGCTTCATGCCAGGGAATGAGTGGGGCAAGGGTGAGTACAAAAGCCATGAAACTTCCTACCATTTTGAAATTAAGGTTTTCTGGAATGGACATTATCCTGGTTGCTGCAGACCTTTGACTGGTTTCCAGAGCTCCAATTAGGTTTTTTAATCAGTCTACAATTGTCTTTATTTCTTTAATGTTTCCATGGGGAACGGGTACCTGGAGATTCCTATTCCACCATCTTTCTGATGTTTTTCTCTACTATTACTTTTTTTACAACATTATTGGTTCTTCTTTTTCTAGATAGTTCCCATTGTGCTATTCTTGTATTTTTTCCACTCATATTTTCTCTCAGTAATATTGAGCTCTGTGCTAAGTTTTCAACTATATGACTACTGAGGACTTCCACTGTGACTTGGATTAATAAATTCAGTAGACCCATTATTCTCAATGTCTTCTCCGCAAGTTGAAAGAGCTCCCTACCCAACCAAGGATTAAACCGGTGATTCAGGAAGGCATACTGAACTTGCTGGAAGATCGCCACCAAGAAGTACACTGCAAACCAAACAAGTATGTTCATATGTATCAGGATTTTAGCTCCTACATCTTAAAATGATGTTTGTTTTTTAAATGATCTCATACAATGTACTCTGAGATCCTTGAGTACAGAGATCCTGTCACCTTACCCACTAGAACATGGCTGGGGCTTGCCTTAGATAAGATTCCCTAGATGAGAGATCTGAAGACAGGATTTCACCTACCTGGGTTGTATTGGGGGAGTACCCTCAGAAGAAAGAGAATGAAGGATGCATGATAGAGCAGGGGAAGGTGATAAGTAAGCATGGGCTCTCAGCTGGAATCTGGAGCAAAAATTGAACCACTTTCAGACAAGGCAGTACTAACTGCCATAAGTTAGTACACCCTGACTATTTTAAGGTCAGCTGATTAGCAATCTTAATTCCTTCTGCAACCTGAATTCCCTTTGCCACTTAATCTAATATATCCACAGTCTCGGGGATTAATATGTAGACATCTTTAGGGGCTGTTATGGACTTAATGTTTGTGCCCCCGCCCCCCGCCCCGAAATTCATGTGTTGAAGTCCTAATCCCCAGTGTGGTTTGAGGATAGAACTTCTGAGGAAGTACTTAGAGTTACATGAGGTCATAAGGGTGGGGCCCTGATCTGATAGGATTAGTGTCCTTGTAAGAAGAGATACTAGAAAGGTCACTTTTGCTTTCTTCTTCCCGACGTGCACATACCTAGGAAAGGCCATGTGAGAACACAGTGAGGATAAAGAGAGCCCTCCCCATAAACCGAATCAGCTAGTGCTGCC
Source organism: Indri indri (assembly GCA_004363605.1). Classification (NCBI taxonomy): domain Eukaryota; kingdom Metazoa; phylum Chordata; class Mammalia; order Primates; family Indriidae; genus Indri; species Indri indri. The sequence continues at coordinate 18,770 of RJWJ010028717.1, read as the reverse complement.
ATTGTGGACTTCTAACCTCCAGAACTGTGAGAAAAAGAAAATAAATACCTGTTGTTTAAGCTACCCAGTCTGGTATTTTGCAATAGAAGCCTGAGAAGACTAATATGGAGACAATTATTAGGCCTACCACACAAAAAGGAAATCTGAATAAAATATGAACTTTAGTTAATAATGATTTATCAGTATTGGTTCATTAATTGTCACAAATGTACCATACAAGTGCAAGATATTAATAATATGGGAATTTAGGTGTTGGTAATAAAAACCCTCTGTGCACTTCAAGATTTTTCTCTAAATCTGAAACTATTCTAAAATTAAAAGTTCATTTTATTTTTCAGAAAGAACATTATAAAGAATAACTTTTTATTTTTATTTTTATTGTACCAAATTAAGTGGCGTTTTTGTTTGTTTGTTTCATTTGTATTGTCAAAAGCATAGTAAAGTTTAAGAAGGGTGTTTACAAACCAGAGTTATTAAAAGAATTACCAAAGCGGTAAAGATGTAGAAAGGGTACCATATAAGGACTAACTGGAGTAACTGAAATATTTCAGTATGGAAGAAAATGAAAGCAAGATAAAACATTCTGACCATTAAAGCTGGCATATAATTTGGATGGACCGCTTTTTACAACACTGAATTACATTTGTAAGTATGTAGACAGGAGATTCTTACATTAAGGGGAGATTTGAATACACTAACTTCTATCATCAAATTCACTATTATTTTTGTATCTAAATGTGACAGAAAAAGAGGAAATATAACAGGCAACCAGATTTTAGAAAAAAAATAAGTCCTTTAAAAATATGTTTGCATGTCTATGTTATACGCCATTAAAAAATAAGAGAAATGAACTTTGGACTTCACCATGTTTCACTCTAAATTACGTCTAGGTAAACACAAACATCTGCCTTCAGTGTAAACAAAGTCTGTTATGAGAGGATTCATCTTGCACCATCAGAGCATATTATTTAATATTCATTAGAGAGATGAATATTTTAAAGTTTTGTTTCTTCTCTATTCTCAGAGGTAGCAATTATACAGTAAAAGTTGAATAAATTCTAGTTTGCAATTTCATAAATTAGAAGCTTTCACATGTAATCTTATTAAGGATTTGTTTGAAATCTTCTAAAATATTGATGCCATCTTACATTTTTTGAATAATAATTGGGACACACACACACACACACACACACACACACACATACACACTAAAGAGAAGGATAATACAGTATAAGTCCCAAAGAATGTTGTCCATGTTTTTTATTTTTTCTTAGATGGACAGTAGCAAAAGAGTTCCAATGCCAAGATTTTAAATGAGACACTGGGATGAGAAAATCCCCCCCCAAAAAAAGTGGGAAGAGTATTAGAGAACTTGAGTTAAGTCAGTGGAGCAAAGGCATAACTCACAATGTCCATCTGAAAGCCTTGATTGTTGTAAAAGCTTAAGAATTAAATTAGATTATAGGACCATGCTGCCAGAACCATTGGTCACACTTTCAGAGCATTCTAGCACAAAGCAGCACACCTATCAGGTCCAGCATGGATAGGTCACCAAGAAAACAAATTTTGTATATCAGTGAAAAAAAGATATTATAATCAGGACCAAAATCACAATATCATAAGCAACATATGCATCAGATAGTTTAACTTGAGAATGGACGCATGAAATAGACAACACAGAAAAGACAAGGTTCTGAATTCACTCTTCCTTGTTTGGATTTTTGTGCCTAGAAAATATGAAACATCAAAAACACTGGCAGAAAAATGCCCAGACCAAACTAGGTTGATCCTACTATAAACCACATGTAAAACTATATTTTTGATCTTTATTCTTTCAGTAATAAATCCTCTTTCTTCAAAAGTACTGTTAGACTCATGACGACCTACTTTTTCTCCACTAGAAAAAATAAAATATATTTATTTTTACTAAGTTTCAAATGGCTAAAAGAAATTATTAAAATAACATTTATCATCGAAGGAAGTTGTGCTTTATTGTGCCAAATCAAAAAGATTAATAAATAAATAAATAGGCAGTGTGCAAAGAAAATCATTAATGAGCAGTAAACTTTTCTCTTCATCACTAAAATAATGCTTACTCTTCTTGTTCAATTAAATGAGGTCTGTGAAGGCAGACTATGTATTATTTATTTTACACTTAAACCTATGTAAATCCTCAATGAATTCTTGAATTAAAGAATATGAAAAAGTTGCTTTTGCATAAGCCTGGTTTAATTCATGCTGTATGATTCATGCATCTTTTTTTCCCCACAACTCTTCTATTTGCCAATTTTACAACAGAATATGTGTCCTCCACTGCTTTCTATCAGCCCAAGCCACAGTCAAGGTACACTTAATAAAGAATATGTAAGCTTTTCACATCAGTGGAGCTATTAGGAACCAAACATTGAAGAATTGTTCTCCCCTGATGTTCTGAATAAGCCTTCCTATGTCCCCCTTCTTACTAATAGACCCAGTAGACTACTGTTCAGAATCCAAAATACCTGAGATTACCACATTGCTAACATCACGCAACAAGCTTTGCACTCAGGTGACTTGAATTCAAAATCTCAAATGCTCTTCTAAAGTTCCTTAATCACATTTGATATCTTCTCCTCATGCCCATGAGCATCTCAGACCCTATATGGTCCAAGCTTCTTCTCATCCTGAGTTTCCTGCCTTAACAGTTCAAATAGCACAGCTTAACAAATTGCCTAAGTAAGGAATTTCACTCACATAGAACTCTTCCATCTCCTTAAATTCCTACATTTAATACAGATTTAGAAACAAAATCAATGATATTTGATGATACAGTATTAGGAGCCAAAAAAATATTAAAATGTGAAGTTGCATCAATCCTTAATGAATACTTGTAAAATATGCAAAGATAGTGAAAATCAAGAAAAGAGCCTAAAAGGTGGGGACACAAATCAAATTAATTCTCTAGGGAACTTCTTTTAATGGCACTGTCGGAAGTTATCTGCTATCTAGCACAGCTTTCCACTTTAGAAAGAAATGCCATTGAAAGCATTTCTGATCGGTGATCACTGCTGCTTAAAGTCTTCCAATGTAGAGGAAGTTGTTTTCTGCTTCATGAGCCACTTTGTTCTATTAATCTAACAGTATCCTCTCTCTTATTTCATTTTCTGGTTCACATTTCATTTGGGAATTAAAATCAGAGTATAGCCTTTTCATGTTCCATAATAATATAGAGGGGCTGGAGATTAAATTTGCATAAAATGAATAAGATCTCTGAGTTAGGACTGCCATTCCGCAAGCTTTTTTTAATAGAATGATTGGCTCACAAAAAAACAAACATGAAACATGCCTCTCAGTTTCAAACTTCACAGTAGGTAGGGAATGGGAAGTCAATTGCTAAAGATCAAAGACTTCCACAGAGTGATTTATTATAAGACTGTAACATCCAGTCATCATGAAGATGGCAGTTTACTCAAGGCAGAGTGTACCTGTCTCTCTTTCTTTTCAGAATCCTATTCACGTTGGATTGAAACTGTCATGATGGTTCACAGACTTTCATCTATGCCATGCCACAGGTACAGACAATGTTTGTTTGCATGATCCTCTGCCTGTTGAGAAAGGACCCACAGGCATAAAACATTCAGCATGCATTCTTCTTATACATCTCATCAGTGGTGTTTTTGCTGGTAAGGGATTAGGAAGGGCAATCATGCTTGGACTTATTGTTATTGTTGTCACATATCATCGAATGAATGAACGGAAACTATTAGACAGATGTTGAATGGCCTGTGGGGAATCAATTGAAACATTTATTTCTCTTGACATAATTCTTTGCATCTTCTCTTGAAAACAATAGCAATGCGTTTGATTATTCTTTGTGTTCACAGTGCATTCTTTGCTTTCATAATGAAAAAGACAATCATATCTGCCTTCATTTTTTCCTAAAATATTAAATAGAGAAAAGCATGTCCATTTTCTTTACTCTCTCTCCCTGTTCACTTTCCTCTTCTACAGATTTTTGCCAGTGTATTGGCTCAGGAACTTGGGAGGAACATGAATGGAAAACTGGTGACAAGGAAGTCACTTCTCTGAAAGGGCAAAAAAAAAAAAAGTGAAGATATATCTGTATCAAAATATCACATGTGCCCTCTAAAGATACACAGTTATTATGTACCTATAATAACTAAAAAAAAAGAAAAAATGTGAAGATATTTGTATCCTATTTGAATGCTTACTAAAGGGTGACTTCAGCAGAAGAGGATTTTAAAAATAAAATGGAAAGAATGACCCATTCTGTGGATACAAGTCAGCCTCCTTCCCCAACCACTGCTGTCACTGCCCAGAGTACATGCTCTTGGCTTCTGTCCAAGGCTGTGCTTCCCAGGCTGTCAGAATGGCCACCCAGCAGGCTGCAACCCTTTATGAGGAATGAAGTTTTCTTTTCCAGATTTATAAACCTGCCATTCTTCAGTTGACAGGTGAATTCCAAGATTATCTTGAAATAATTATTCTTTCTTTCCGGAAAGTCTAGAATTTATCCCATCTTTATTTTTCCCTATCATAATGATATTTTAAAGATTTCTATTATTAATATTTATAATTGGTTATTTATCTCCAACTGTTCTTTATTATTGTGTTCTTTTTTCTTCATTATAGTGTTTTATTCATTTTTGTGGATATTATTTGTCCCATTAACTCTATAATACTGTTACATGTGCTTTCTAAAGTCATTTTTCTTTTAAAGTAGATGTTTTGATTCTGTAAAGATCTAAAACGGCAAATCCTCTATTTATGGAGTGAATTGGCTTTCTTAAGTTGTTAATTTGCTCTTTGTACTTGTTTTTTGAAGTACAAGGAGGAGTTTATGTAAGAATTTTTGGTTCCCTTTTTTCCCTTTTCTAATTTCCTTTTCTTTATTCCTTTATGACAGATAGATTTTGATTACTTCTCTCTGACCCATGTGACTGTTCTGTGCAGAACCAGATCAGATATTGGCAGTTCAAGTACATTGGTGTCTAGCCTAGGTCCTGGTTGCTTGGCTATTTCGGATTAATCTTGTTCTCCTGAGCAATAACTCAATACAGGCCACAACCCTATCTGTTTTCATAGATTATGTCCTGGTCACTCTATAATTTATGAGGTGATTCTATCCCATTTTCCTTTAAAATTTCAATTCCTGAATGATGCTTCCACTTTCCTCCCTAAAGAACTGCATCTTATTAATGTTAACCCCTTCTTAATCTGAATTTTCTATTCTATATATGAACTGTAAAGATGTATACTTTGTTTTTGAGTGAGCCTATGCTTTTCATTTTTGATAATTTCTTATGTTTGGAGATAAGTAAATGTGACCTCATATGTAAACTTATGTTTCCACATAGATCAGATGTTTAAGGCTATATTTTCTATCCTGGCAATTACAGTATTCCAGTGACTAGAAATAAGTCCTCTTCAGAAAACCCACAGTCAATTAAATTTTGAGGTCTAATTCAATAACATTGGAAATTCAATGTTTATTTATATGTTCCCTTTAAAGCGATAGCAAATTCAGAATGTAGATTATATTTCAGTTCCATCTTGAGATGGTCGTTAACCTGGGAACACTGGCACAATCCTTTTGAGTTTGTGTCTAAGAGATCAGACAGATTTGTGAACATCTACTCTGGTGATACAGTAAGTACAGGCACAAATGGTTTCTAACATTTGAGCTGAGAAAAAAATTATCTTGACTCACTCTCTAGCCAAACTCAGCAATGTTAACTTTAACAGGAATAGACAATCACAGATTTTTATTCCACAAATAAAGTTTTATATATATATAAAAAATAAGGTAGACCTGTTTTAACATAAAGACAATTTTACACACATAATAAGTCCTCTAACATTCCATTTAGGAGCCATAGATGATAGAAGTCTATAGAATTCCTCTTTATTCTGAATACTGAAAATTCTGGATAAAAATGTAATTCTAAAAATATTTTTAAATGCATAGGTAAACTTTCCAAATGATAATGAAAAACATGAAGGCAAAGAAATAGCAAGAAAGCACAAATCTAGAGAAAAAGGTGTTAAAGTTACTATTTGCCCTTAGAGCATCTCTCCATTCATTTTGGCTCCAAGAGTGAGTTTTAAGGAACCTCTCAAATGTTTGTATTAATACACACATTGAAGATTTCCACATAAAATCAGGGCCTCCAAAATATGACATCCGTAAAGGGGGAAGAAACCTGACCAGAAAAAAAGAAAGGGGGCTATTACGTGCCTTCTTCATCTTTGGCCAGAAGGAAAAGAAAAGGAAAAAAAAAATTTAGCCTCCCTTGATTCCGAACTAAAATTTTCTAATATATGGAGTGATTTTGGTCTAGAATTCATACTACTTGTGTTATTCGAAGAAATTTAGGAAAAAATATTTAGTTTCAAATGGTCATGTGCCGCCGTTGCTCCAGGTACCTGGTAGAGACAAGCACAAATCCTTGCTGGAGAAACAAATACCCCCATATAAAACTCAAAAGATACTCACATATATAACTCCAAAGAATATTAGCTCACACACATACACATTAAAAAAGAAAAAAATTACTTGAGTCAACAAGCCACCACTAGTGAAGACTCACAGAATCAAACCCATGAATATCAGACTTTCAGGAATTATCGCATGCAATGTGTACAATAATTATGCTTAACAGGTATAAATTAATATCTGATTTTATCAATGCTATCACAAGGAAATGAGAGACTATAGCAAGGAATACTTCAAACATAAACAAAAATAATTTCTAGAAGTAAAAAGAAGACAGGTGACCTTAGAAGCACACGGATGTTATAAATAGGCTAAAACAGCTGAAAAGAGAAATGGTGAACTGGATGGTTTGCTCAGAAGAATTAACTGAGAGGATAGGACGTAATAACACAGATATTTACATGCTTTGTTTTGAACATCATATTTTTGAGCTCCTGTAACAAGCAAATAGTTTAAAATTCATGCCATTTAAGGAAACTGTTCTACTAAGTGAAGTATCACAAGAATAGAAAAACAAGCACCACATGTACTCACTATTAAATTGGTATTACTTGATCAACACTTATGTGCACATTAGGAATAACATTCATTGGGGATCGGACAGATGAGAGCGGGGAGACGGGGATGGGTATATTCACACCTAATGGGTGCGGTGCGCACCGTCTGGGGGATGGACACACTTGAAGCTCTGACTCGAGTGGCGCACAGGCAATATACGTAACCCAAACATTTGTACCCCCATAATATGCTGAAATAAAAAAAAAATTAGAAAAAAAAAGGAAACCAATTATAGCCAATCTGGAAAAAAAAAAAAAAAAAATCACCCTATGAGTCAGCTAAGGCTGCCATAACAAAATACTACAGATTGGGTGGCTTAAACAACAAAAGTTTATTTTCTCACAATTCCGGAAGCTAGAAGTCCAATATCAAAGTGCCAGCCCGGCTGATTTCTTATGAGGCCTCTCTCCTTAATTTGCATATAGCCACCTTCTTGCTGTGTCCTCACATGGCCTTTTCTCTGTGAGAACACTCTCCTGGTGTCTCTTCCTCTTTTTGTAAGGATACAAGTCCTACTGGATTACGGCCCCACATTTATAACCTTATTTAACACTAATTATCCCCTTAAAGGTCCTATCTCCAAATACAGTCACACTGGGAGTTAGGTATTCAATCTATGAATTTTGAAGGACATAATTCATTCTATAACTAACATAATGCTGTTCAAAAAAGCTCTGGAGTGAACAGGTCTTTTCCATGTAGTTCTATAAAACAATATTAGGACTAATTTGTAAAAGCTATAGGGAAGGAAATTTTAGTTTTTTATATAAAGAACTTTCTATCAATATTCAGCAATGGTACTTTTTGATATTCCAAGTTACTTTCCATAAAAATTCTTATTTTTTCCATTGGAATCCTTTAAGTATAGGCTGCTAGATCAACAATCAATGGTACTATAGTGGAGATTCTTGTGTATCAACATGGATGTGTGAATTAGAGCTAACCTTTCTTTCCACATTTTATAGTCTAATTCTACCCCAAAACAAACTCCCTGTAGGAGGAATATTATTATTAATAAAAGTTTTTAGGCTATGCCTGTTTTACACAAGTTTGGACAAAAAGGGAGAGAAAAGGCATAGGACTCTGAGTTAGAATAGTTTTCATTCTGTTGTTCAATTTATTTATTTTTTTTTCTATCAGCAATATACCTTGATCTATAATGAGCAGAAAATAGATTCTGCAGATATTATTTTCAAGATTATTTGTATGTGACTATTTTATTTTATAATCATTTAAATGTTTTTGTTTTTTATTCCAAGTCCCTTATTTTATTGGAGTGCTACATATATTGAGTATTCCACATGCAGTTTATTATGATTCACAAAATAAATTTTCTCTAAAATTAAAAATAAAAACATACTATAGATCTGTTTGAATTTTTGTACTATAGCAAGGAGTAATTTATTCCAAATAATTGTGAGCAGTACAAATTTAAAATTACTTTTTTTCTCCAAAACCATGACTGTTTATTTAAGGACCATCTATTATTTTATTTAACATCTCTAGTGATTTTATATTTTTCTATATGTTAAAGTGATAGCTTTCCCAGCAGGTATTCTGCATTCTCATATGTGTCTGAGTGTTATTTTAAAATATTTTGGCAAATCCAGAAAATATCATATATAATCTTAGAGTTGGTCCAAGGAATATCATTGCTTCAACATTGTTGAGGACTTTTTCTAGATACACATTTAAACTATGCACCATATATGAAAAAAGGAATTCTCCTAGATATTCAGCCAAAATTCTTGCTTGTATTTTTTTATCAGTCATGTAAGCATAATATATTCAATTTGACCTTGACAACTTTTTACATCATCATGTAAATTTGAAAATAGTTTTCTTTTTGAGTTCTTCACTTAAGTTAAAGTGACTTCTTACAACAAACCATTGAGATATCCATGAATATCCTCTTGTTTAGTGACTGGGCTGGACTTTTAGTGATGTGTTTCTCCTTCAATGAGAAGTCATAGATGATATTCTTCAGAGGGTGTAGCCTTGGACAGCAGGTAGTCACCTTAGAATAACAGTGGTTTTAGCAGGATTCTATTTGACTGTCTCTTTTCCTGCTCTTTCTGTTAAGCTGCCTGCCTCTGCTGGTATCACACCCAACTTTTAGTCTCCACTAACTGTAGGCTGATTCCTCTGCTGTTTCCATGATACCCTGAAGTGTAAATTGCTACCACAGTCTGATCCAATTAAACACAGATCCATTGCAAAGCTGTTTTTTGAGACATGTCTTTCTTCTTTGAGGTTTGTTCTGAACACAGGAGGGATCTTGTTAGTTGTCTCTTTACTCGGTTCATTCTGTTAAGGTTACTGACCTAGATTTTAGCTTGTTGCTCTTAATTGCTTATCACTAAAATTGCCTTTGGGTTTTTTTTGTTTGTTTGTTTTGTTTTTAGCAACTTTCAGCTTTGAACATCCCCATAGTTGGTTTCAAATTAAGTCATTTACTTTAGGGAGAGCTTCGGAGCTCTGTTTTTATGTACTGCCTCTCTACCAGGGCAAACTTTTGAGCCCCTGCTGAGTGTAAGGAGAGTAACCTCATCCTGCCAGAGTGACAGGGACACACCAGCTCCTCTTCAGTGCAAGTCCTGCCCAGTGTCCCTCAGTGGGGGTTCCCTGGGGGACTAGCTGGGAGAGCAGTGGAAATTAGGGATAAAGTTCAGAACCAGTGGGTACAGGCATCCCCAAGTGCCTGTGTGTTGAGAGGGGGCATATTATGCAGGTAGGGGTGGTAACTGCTAATCTTTGCGGGTTGCCTTCATGGCATGGATCATCCACCCTATGAGCAAGCTGGGGAAGAGATCATCATTCCTTCCATATTCTTGGCCTGCCATGCTTAGGGTCGAGCCCCCACCATATTACTGAAGGTTGAGAGGAAGAAGGTAGTCCCCAATATCTTAGCTTCGAATGCTAGGAATTCAGTCTTTACAATTTGGAGCTAAGAGGGATAAAAAAAATGCTGGTGAGAAAAGAAAAATATCTCAGAACTCCTGAGCTATGTGAGATACATAGGCCCAGAGCGATATGAGTATGGGACTTCAGTTGCGCCCACCCCGCGCCAGCGCCCATGCAATTGTTTAAAGTTCTTTTGTTCTTGACTAGATGCCTCACGTGTTATGTTATCTAAAATTGTTCCTGGCATTTGTGATAAAAAGCAACAATGTAAACCAATCAATAATTTATTGTATTTTAATGTAAATTCTTGAGAAATATCTCAAGAACTACCTCTTCTTTTCCTTTAAACATCCATTTGTAACTGCTGCGAATTGGAGTGTATTTTCAGGGCAACTTGAATGTTGCTCCTGGGTTGCAATCCCCAAGCTTGGCCCAAATAAACTCTCTACTTATATTAATTTTGCCTTAGGTTTTTCCTTTTATGTTGACATATCTGGCATAGTCAGAAGGACTCAGAGTGACTCCACCCAACCACCTCGTATTTCTTTCTGAAAGCAGCACTTGGTACCAGCATGAACTCTCCCTCTTCTGAGGTCCCATCTGCTGTTTGAGGTGACTTCTCCTAAATTCAGACCCCCACTTTTGGTTGAAGACCTTGACTTTATTTGGGTTGTTTTTCAAACCCGCTTTTTTTCCTTAACAGTGAGGGCTTCAGTCTCTGTCTTTGGGTGGGAGATTCAGATAGAGCTCTAAGGAGAACTACTTATTTTCTGCCTCTGACTCGCAGCAGAGGTTCAGATCAGAGGAATGGCAGTTAGGCATCAGTGGTTTCATTTTATGTAGCATGCTTTTATGGTTGCAGATGTTTTCTATTACTTGAAAATTCACACTTAGCCTCTCACTGGTGACCAATTCCTGTTAGTTCCTAACTGAAAAAAGTATCCCCTTTTTGCTCTTCCAGAAAGGTATAATCTGAGGGTCTGGTTGCCCCATATCTTGAGCACTCTTCTGCCACCTGCTGGTTAATGACAGTCTGAGACACATCACGCATAGACCCTAAACTCATTTCCAGCCTTGGTCACTTTTGAAAAGTACTAAATTATGGGAAATCAAGCTTCAAAATCTGGACACTCTTCTTAGGAACACCAGCTGGATTTATGTATAACATTTGTGGGATGTTTCTGGGTATTACAAGTACCCAGAAAAGTGGACCCACCTAACCTGGGACAGTCAAAAGCAGCAGTAACCAAAATAGAGATCATTTGAAATGTCCAAAATAATTCATCTGTGTGCACAATTGGAAAAAAAAAAAAAAAAGCCAGTTTATGATCACACCACACCAATGCACTCCAGCCCGGGTTACAGGGCAAGACCCTGTCTCAAAACCATGAATAAACAAACAAACAAACAAATAGCTGGTTTTAGAACCAGAACAAACAAACGAATAGCTGGTTTTAGAACCAAAGTGAATGGAAGATCTGCTTTATGTTTGTCCCAGCTGAAATCTTATAATAAGAGATCTGAAAAGATTCTTTTTAAGAGCTCTATGGTCAGAAGTCAATTTAATTAAAGGATGATATTTAGGCTATAATTTTGAGGGGAACAAAAAGCCTTCTGCTTTTTTCCTCTTCTGTAACCTGTTTTGGGGAAATTTTTTTTCAGTCAACAGGACACTGTGGCTTTAGCAGTTGAACAAATAAAAACTTTTCCCTTGTATTCTGTCTGGAGAGACAGAAGTACTCTAGCCAAACTTGGCAGCTCTCACCTGTAGTCTCAGCTACTCGGGAGGCTGACGGGAAGAATCGCTTGAGCCTGGGAATTCAAGACAGCAGTGTGCTATGATCGTGTCACTACACTCCAGCCTGGGTGACACAGCAAGATCCTCTCTCAAAAACTAAATAAGTAACCTAAAAATAATAATATAATTTTAGTTCATGATGTTAAGAAATATAATGTGGTATGTGTGCAAGTGTGCATGTGTTGGGTGATACTATTGCAGATTATACCAATTTTCTGAAAGCACCGTGTTCTATTCTACAATTAATTTTTATCACTACGAAATCTCTTTATGATGCCAAATGTTTCTATCAATGGAGAAGCCCTTGTGTGTAGACCAAAAGAACTGAGACATAAATAAACTTGCTCTTGGCCAAAAGGTCCATTGCTGTCTAAAGATGGACCACATTTTCATGTAATCATAAAAATTAGAGCAATGGAGTAGAATTCTGGGGCAAAATGCTAGAAGGAATAGTAAAATTATTTTTAGTTGACAACCCAGGTATTATTTCAGAGTTTCTTAATGTAATCTATTGCACACTACAAAAAGACAACAGACTAGTTTCTGATCTGTGTACATGAAATATATCTGCTTACTGAATAGCACTTTGAGTTGTGCTGATATATTTTGTTCATTTCAATATAATATACCTACTCTCCATAATGGCTTTTCAAGCGCACTTATTTTCTTTTGTGCCCTATGTGTAAAACTCTAGATTGAGAATTCAAGCATTAGCTGTCATCTGATTTTAATCCAAAACATAAATTTGTGGTTCCGAGCAGCCATCACTGTTCTGCAGCCTCACCCCTTACCTATAAACTGTGGAAAGACCCAAGTCCCTGCACCAAACGGTCTTTTTACATGGCTAAATAGCTCAGCTGAGGGTACGGTGTATTCAAATTTAGGGAAAGTATATAGCGTCCTTGCCAGAACTTTTAATGTAGACAAACTATTTTACAGATACAAAAATAAACTGACCGACCTAAGACTATGAGGATGAATTGGCTCTAAAATAAAAGTGGCTTGATTTAAAAAAAAAAAAAATTGGAAAACTAGACTTTGGTAAGCATAGAATCCTTAAAAATTTATTGATGTGCACTGAGGACAGGTATACACTGCATGTAATATATTTATCCTAGAGATTATGCCTCAATCAATAAATAATATATCTTCGGGTCAGGAAATTTAAAAAATGTGTTATAGATTCATACTTTTAGCCATAAGAAATATATAAAAGTAGAGCGAAGGAAACACTTGGATATAGTTTCCTTTCTGTCAAGACATATTTAAAATGTACTGCACAGTATGATTAAGCAGTTAAATTTAATAGAGTGTAAGTTTCTGCTCTGAAAAAATAATTTTTCATTGCATGTATTGATTCCCTAACACCTTATTGAGTGGAATGCGTGTTTTGTGGGGTGTTTTTGGTAGTCTTATTGATTGCCAGAAAGCTGAGAGGATGGGAAGTGTAGAAACAGTTTCAATTTCATTTTTTCATTTCAAAGCCACTTATGATCAACCTTAAAGCTCAAAAGTAATCTCTGTTTATAAACTATGCCCCTTTAAAAACTTTTTCTCTGTAAAGCCAAAAGAAGCTAATTAGGTTTTAAGCTTCACTAATGGAATGGAAGAAAGGTGGTGGTTTCTTTCTGCTCTGGGCTATTGAAACCAGGACTATAGAAATGGATTCAAATCTGTGTGATAAACTTTAAGGAAGACTAGAGATAAATGCGAATGCATTAAGAATAGTGTGACCAAAATACTGAGGAGACTCAATGCCAGGTAAATGAGAAGCTGTTTATTTTGCTGTTTTGTTTTGATTTGTTTGTTTTGCTTTGTTTTTGTACTACTAGTATCTTTATGCATTTGAAAGTCTGCCGTGTAGAAGCGAGATTACACCTCAAAACATGTGAGTGTCATCTACAGGGAAACTGATTTGAATCAACAGAAAAAGAACATTTTCAATACTTTGGAAGATGGACTTAACAAAAAACAGAGAAGATAACAATTTTAATAATAAGATGCACTAAAGTTGTAAGTCCAGGAAGAAAGTGATAAATTACAGAGCAGACTCTGGGAGAAATAAACATCAGATTAAAATGTAAATTATATGAACATTAAGTTTCACCTAAACCAGAGACTCTGTGATGTCATTAAATCTCATGTATGTTTCTTTACAGTAAATAAGTATTCCTGAAAAGGCACCGCCAATCCTTATTTTACATTTAAGTGGTTTGTGTTTGCATAAGAGGAAATATTTGTTTCCTAAGAGAGAATTATTCCATTATTGAAACATTTTAGATAAAACAATAAAAATAGAATAAAAAAATTCCTGTCTCTCTACTTGCACAATGTTACTATGCTAATGTGTTAGTGAGTTTTCCTATTTTATGACTCTATTTCTTTTGCATACAGTGCATTTTGAATTTATATCAAATAATTTTGTTTCTGCATTACTACATTGTTGATGTTAAATAAATACAAGTTTATAAATATAAACTTTCTCATTGCTGTATATGTAACTTAAATTGGAAGCTTCATGTTACAAATAATACTGAAATTTTAAAAAATCAATGCCTGTGGATTCCCCTATATATTGGATTACTTTTGTAGAATGGCTTCTCAGAAGTATTCTTACCAAGTCTCATGGCCTGGAGAGTTTAAGGCTCACTGTATGGAGTGTCAAATTGCTTTCCAAAAGTGCTGCATCTTTGTATTTAGCCTTCAATTTTAATTTCAGAAATGCATTAATTATGTTTCTGATATGGTTTTTGTAAATGCTTTTAACACTTGCAATGTAGGTTATTCTGTCTTCACAATCTCTTCAAATATGACACACTCTGTATTATTTCCACCAAATAGTCACATCCAAGAAAAAGTACAGGACAATTATTTTTAAATTTACCTATCTGAAAACTAAGTAAAATACAACTAGCTTTTGTAAAGATGAATACAATGGTGGTAACCTATTACAGTGATGATCCTATATGATGCTCTAGGTTTCTTGCTTCCTGTCAGCATCACAGTTTTTCACATGCTCTCTCTACTTTTCCATCTTTCCTACTTCTAAGGGCTTAGGGTTTTCCTGTGTCTCCTGCCTGAAAGCCATCTTACTTCTGTATCACTATATCCCTTTTTTTAAGGAGTTTTAAAAGAATTTATTTTTATTTCAGGATATTATGGGGGTACAAACATTTTGGGTACATGTTATGACTTTGCCACATCCCAACCATGATTTGAGGAGTGCCCTCCCCCCCCACAACACTCGCCATGTCCATTAGTTGTTGGAGTTTACCCACCTCCAACCCTCCTACTCCCAGTGAATATTACTACCATGTGAGCACCATAGTGTTGATCTGCCAGTGCCAATTTGATAGCGAGTACATGTGGTGCTTATTCTTCCATTCTTGTGATACCTCTCTTTGGAGGATGGGCTAAAGCTCTACCCAAGAAAATATAAGAGGTGCTAGATCACCGTCATTTTTTATAATTGAGTAATATTTCATTGTATACATATACCATATTTTATTAATCCACTCATGAATTGACGGGAACTTGGGTGGTTTCCACATCCTTCCTATAGTGAATTGTGCTGCCATAAACATTCGAGTGTAGATGTCTTTATTATAGAATGACTTTTGTTCCTTTCTTAGAGGTACAAGTGCAGTTTTGTTACACGGATATAGTGCGTAGTTGTGAAGTCTGGGCTTACAGTGTAACCATCACCTGACTAGTGTACATTGTACTCCCTTTCCTTGTTAAATGATCATGGAAGCAACCAATTCTAAGGATAGATTTCTTGATTGGTGATTATAAATGTTAGCAACATTAATAATAATAAATAATAATGTGTGCCTAATTGATGGTTTTTGTATACCAGACATTATTCCAACAATATATACAGGGAAACTGATATTATAATATCTGTTAATATCAATTAATTGTCTCATTTTATATTATCACAACTCCATATGCTACCTTTTACAGGGGACACTGAAGCTCAAAAGTAATTTCCATAAGGTAACTACTTATAAGTGCTAGAATTAGGATTTGGAATCCTAATTCCAAATCTTATTTCAAAGCTATGTTATTAACAAAATTCCATCTGAATTAGACAAATTATATATAATAAAATTACACACAAACAAGCCTTAACAGTTATTTTGAGCAACTACTCCTGGCCTATTTTTATTACATACAGGCATCAAGTTTAGTAAAACTTCCTATTTTTAGAGTTATTTGGACTTGCTCTAAAGTAGTATTGATCCTAAAGAAATATTAATTTTGTTTTCATTAGTAATCTCCTATTGGGGGTTGCAATCTTCTTTCTAAATTGCTTAAACTATATCTTTTTTGTTCTCATTTTACAGATTCTACTCCCAATTCAGTTACACTGACTACTCCAAAATAGATGATCTTCAGCTTCCATTTGACCTTCAACTCACATTGTCTTTTTCTTATGACTACAAATAACATTCCGATTTCATCTGTTCTTTCATGGAATGTTGAATGTTATGTTATCTTCATTAATTACAGAGTGTAGTTTTGCAGTTGTCTAACAAATATATAAAAACAGTCTCTGGAGTTCCGTCTTCAAGAAACATGGGAGAAAGATTATAAGAAATGGTAATGTAATGATTTTTTCTGTGTCATCCTGACTTAGAATTACATAACTACAGTTTAAAATTGTGTCAGTGAAGACATACTGCACTGTCCAAAGGGCTTGAATTATAATGTGTGGAAGGTTAGGCACAAGAAAACAATCTGGTTTTAAATAAATATAAAAAATATGTTTATAATAAATACATTTGCCTGAGGAATCAGTAAAATTACATCAACATTCAAATATGGCAGTATTTCTTTGGCACAGAATCAGGAAGTTTAGGCATTCTAAGAAGGTGATCTTACTGGGTAGTTAGATAGCTCCGAATAGTGATCCTGGAAATAAAGATATCCATTTTTATTCTCTCTCTTTCTCTTCCTCTCCCTTGACATAAAAACTAGATAAATATGTAAGGTAACTGGTTTTCCAGCACTGGAATATGATCAGTGTAAGACAGCAATCCCTGAAAGAAGAAAAATTCAAGAAGTGAGCCCCTTGGACATATCTGCACTTTGCCTGAGAATATTTTCCAACACACAGAACAGTGAGATGGAGACCAAGCAAAGTCATATTAACGGCAGGGACAAAGATTAGAGGTCAGGGCAGCTGAAACAGCTGGAATCTGTGGGGAAGGTTATGGCATAGAGGGAGATGTGCAGATGAAAAATGGGGACAGAAATCTATGTGATGGAACGCATTGAGTTCTTGACTAACAGGTGGGCTTTAAGGGTTGAAAGTAAAATTACTCAAAGTTTTCAAGACATCAGCTGCTCTGAGGTTCAGAGCACCATAAGGTCAAATAGTACCAGGAACTTTGGAGTTCTGGTACAGTGAAAGTAGAAGGCTATTTATATAACACATAATTAAAATACTAGGAATTCAGTGCTGCAGAAGTATTTATGGGGACATTTATATAGTACTAAATAAAAATCAGTCTTGAAAGATCTCAAATTGATGACCTCAACTTCCAACTTAAACAACTGGAAACAAAAGAGCTTTAAGCTCAAACTAAGTAAAAGAAAGGAAATAGTAAAAATCAGAGTGAAACATAATAAATTAGAAAATAGAAAAATAAAAAGGTAAACTCAAAAGCTGATTCTTTGCTAAAATCAATAAAATTGAAAGCTTCTAGCCAGATTGATCAGAAAAAAAGATAAAGGGCACGAATCACAATTTTAGAGATGAAAAAGAAGCATCATTACAGATTCTACAGATATTAAAAGGATAAGCAAGGAATATTGTAAGGATTTTATCCTAATGAATTGGATGAGTTAAATAAGATATCAAATGACATGAAAGACAAAAATTACCAAAGCTTCCTCAACAAGAAATAGGTAACCTGAAGAGTTCAATATCTATTGAAAAAAAAAATGAATTTATATTTAAAAATCTTTCCACGGAGAATGCAAGCCCAGATATTCTCAGTGGTGAATTCTACAAACATTTAAATAAAAAAATAATACCTACTTTATAAAAACTCTCCCAGAAAGCTGAAGATACTATTCAGTTCATTTCCTGAGGCTTAAATTACCCTTATACAACACCAAACTATGGACCAATCTGACTCACAGACAACAATGTAAAATTTCTAAACAAAATTTTAGTGAACTAAATCTAACAAGATATAAAAGGCATAATGTATTTTCATCAGGTGGGGTTTATTCCAGGATGCAACATTGGTTTAACAACTGAGAACCAATTAGTGTAATATATCACATTAAAAACCTAAAGAAGCAAAACTATGTAATGTCCAAAAAATATAGTGAAAATTTTTTACCATATCCAACATCGATTCATGATAAAAACTCCAAGAAAAAATTAGAAGTAGATGGGAACTCTCCAAACCAGGCAAAAGCCATCTACAAAACACTTACAACTACCACTATACTTAATGCTAAATGATTAAATTTTTTACCCTTAAGATTATGCAAAGGGTAAGGGTGTACCCCCTCATGACTTTAACTTAAAATTGTTGTGGAAGTTCTAGCCAGGTAAATAGGCAAAAGAAAGAAAGGCAGGGAGGTAGGAAGGGATCAAGGAAGAAGAAAAGAAGAAAAAATAAATGAAAAACATCACATTGGAAAGGAAAAAAATAAACCTATCTTCATCCACAGATGACATAATCTAACCCATAGCCAACATCATACTGAATGGGGAAAAATTGAAAGCATTCCCACTTAGAACTGGAACCAAACAAAGTTGCCCTTTATCACCACTTCTATTCAACACAGTGTTGGAAGTCCTAGCCAGAGCAATCAGACAAGAGAAGCAAATCAAGGGCATCCAAATAGGGGCAGAAGAGATCAAACTATTGCTCTTTGCTGATGAAATGATCTTATATCTAGAAAACCCCAAAGATTCTGCCATGAGACTACTGGCATTGATAAACAAATTCTGCAAAGTCTCAGGTTACAAAATCTATGTACAGAAAT